>OMNZ01073679.1:25525-35606 GCA_900303255.1 Lesueurigobius sanzi
TTAATTTGTAAATCCAGATTTTCAGGAACACTTGTGTACTGGGTGGATTTTATGGGGGAACAGCCCAAAATAATTGCATATTTAAAAGTTGTTGGAGTATTTTATTTCCCGGATCCAATAAAGCTCAAAATTCCGATTTCCCGGAATGCGTTCCCCCAAAAGCCGGATCAAATTAAGCACTGGTTGTACTCCTTGAGGGAAATAAGATAAGATAGTTATTTATTGATCTCACTCTTAGCACAGGATCACACAGGGGGGTGCAAAATGTCAGGAAATGTGCCATCAAGAAGAAATGTTTTGGTTTGCAAACAGTAGTACACGAATCCTAGTAAAAGTAGGCTTCCCATATGCACACCTCATCTAAAGAAAAATAAGAAAAAGCGCCTAGAAATAATGAGAGAAAACTAAAGTTGGAGAAAGCTGTGGAGCGTTGTAACTATAGCAGCTGGAGGGTCCAGCGCCGGAAGTTTTTTCAAGATGCGGCCTCACGGGGGCTGGCAGAGCAGCAACAAACCTTGGTAGTTCTCTAGAGCCTGTCAATCAAGCAAACTTAAAAGATAAATGTATACAAAAAACAGCGTGGTCAAAAATGTTATACCCCGTCAGTGTTGTCAAAGGAGGACAAGCCAGCTTTAGAAGGAGCCATACTTTTAAGCCATTTTTGACACGTGTTAAGTGTCCAAGTGTACTTTATGGTGTCGCATGTCAGCACCCTGCTATGGGGACCAAAGAGGAGCACCATCCTCGCCCATTGGCTCAGAGAGGAGCTGGAAAAGGCCTGGAGGGTGAATGCATCACTGGTGTCTATGGTCATTGGAGCACTCAGGGCAGTAACCCTCAAACTGGAAGAGTGGCTACATCAGATCCCAGGAAAATCACCAGAAATCCCAGTCCAGAACAGCACAATTCCAGAAACAACAAAGCTGGAGCGCAGAACCCTCCCAGGCCGATGACGGTAGAGCACCCCGCAGAGGAGGAGAAGGAAATTATATGTAACAACTGAAGAGACCTGAAGAAAGTGTGTCTTGATCTCAAAGTGTCAACTCCAACGTCTTAACTCTAGCTGACACACACTCACCTTTTAATGGGTTCCGCGGGTCGACCACAGAAGTGCCGACTCAACACTGACACAGTTCGGATGAGTTTTCCTGTTAACTTTTTTTTTTTTTGCCCAGATGAAGTGAATCTGCGTGTGGTGACTTCCCTGAGTCAGACTTAACTGCGCTTGACTGAGAAACCGCAGCCAGCGTTAATAATTCAATCAGTGCTTTTATATATGCAAGTCAAATGAATGCTAATAAGCGCGAGGTGAACTTTGTTTTAGACTCGGAGACAACTTTCTAACGGAGAGAAGCAGCGGCTCATGGCTTCAAAGTCTCGCTCTGACGATGTGTTCAGGGGCCGCAGGCCAGGAAACCAGCCTTTTCAGAAGCGGTTGATTTTGACAAAATGTTTAATATTGAGGAAACTTTTGAAACATTTTGTCAAAACTTAAGAAGAGTGACAATCTGTTACAGAAGATGGCGAAACCGTTTTAACTCCAATTTCTCTCATCTCAGATTGTTTTAACATTTTTAGTTTTACCTGATGATGTAACAGAAGTGCGTGCTATTTCTCAGTACCAGAGACACTGTAGGCAAAACTCCTCTTAACATATAAACTTTCACCTCTATGCAAATAAATTCCCTAATCTTTACAACAAAGAGTGTAATAATTGCACTGATTCAACGTTTCTCCATAGAACTATTTGGGATATTGTAACTTCAATGGCTATTTTCTCAAAATGCATTTCTCACATTGCAGTGACAACATCTCCACTTTAGTAGCTCCTACAGACTCCAAACCTCCCAATCTTGTACTTGACAATATTTTGAAGGTTCGTTTAGAGTCATTTTTCAATATTACATTTCTAGCCTGATTTATTGAGTTTTGATCCCCAAAAAACAAATGAAAATGTACAGATCTTCTAATAACTAAAAATGTGTTTACTCTTCAAATCATAATGAAGCAGAAATTACTCAAATGACCCTGATCAAAACTTTACATGGTCAGCAACAACTTCCAAGAAAATTGTTCAGAAGCAAAGAAAAACCTAACCTTGTGCTGCCAGATGAATTGTCGCGAGATCTGAATTTTCAGTCTACAACAAATCCATCTTGAAAGACGGCAGCTGATAGGAGCGTCTCGTCACAACCAGTGGTTTGGACCAATGACCTGCTGCTGTGTAGCTTGGGGCGGGATATGTAGGTATGACAAAAACAAACATGGCTGCCTCGGAGGACTTCGTAGATGCCGCAATTGACTCTATTTTAGCTGAAATACCAACCATTTCTTGTTTTTAAAAAAAGAGCAAGGGGAGGCGCTTTGTGTGTTTGTAGATGGAAAAGATGTTTGTGCTTTCCCTCCCGACTAGATTTCCTGCTGCGGGTGATGCGTCACATGACTTGCTGCTACAGTATGATTGGCTAAAACCGCATTTAGGAAGGCGTGTACTAACTGGGGCCCAATCAGCAAAAAGTATTGTACTGATTGTCCCTCCTTTTCACAGACAGTTTGCACAAGAGCGTTTCCAGATTGATAACGAGTAGAACTCAATTTAGAGCTACACATATCAATCTGGCTTCTGCAGGTTAAGAAAAACCCACAAATGACTTGAAATGCAGGACTCTCCGACAAAAGTGGTATTTGTTTCAAGATGCACAATATGTAAACTTTTGATCAGGGACATTGGGGTAGTTTCTATTGTCATGATTTGAAAGAGACAATAAATGGCGTCACACATATTGTCTGAAATATGGCCAAAAAAACAACAACAAAAGATTCTGCCAAGGTATGTAAACTTATGAGCACAACTGTATATCAACAATGTAAATCCATAAATAAAACCATTTAAACCTGGCTTCATCCAGTGTTTAGATTCCGTCGCTAACTTTGTGCTATTTTGGCCATTTTTACAGTTCCAGTTCCAAATTGATATCAGTTAATCCATTATTTTCCCCATTCACCTGCAGTGTCTGGCCTTAACCAGGACATTACGTTTCTTTCATCTTAAAACATTCCTGGAGTATTATATTTATACAAGGACTGGCCTGGACGGTCTCACAGGCTTCTCTGTTGTTGCTGTTTTTTTTCCATTTCTCTGTAAAAAACAAAAACAAAGGCAAAACAAACAGAAGACAGTATCCAGTCATCCAGGACCGCGCTGGGCCACACTCGCAACATGTTCAGCTGAGCTTCTGCCAAATTGAAAATGTCACAAATTACCACGAGGCAAATTTCATTACTCACTGCTCATCTGTTGTTCAGGTTTACTGGTTTGAAAATTCATTTGTAAATACTTTCTATCTTTGTCAAAGGCTAATAAGGATAAAAATTGATAAATTCATCAGGTAAAGACTTGAAGTTCCGATGTTCAGACTTTCGGTGATACACTGCTGGTGAATAGAAACTTTGGCGATTTATGAGAATAAAATGTAACCCAAGTCTTCTGTCATTTTATTGGTGGCATAATCTATAGAGCCAGGTCTAAATGTATATTTTATATTTATTTTTAGTTGAAGGTAAGTGTCAAATTGCAGTTTTCTAGTCTTAGTTTATTGCTACTTTCTCTGTAATTCCTTGCCCAATCCACATGAAACAATCTGTCACAAAGTTCGATGTCTTTTCTTCTCGCACATATGAACTAAGGTTTAATTATTTTCTCATGAAGGTGTCTAAAAGTGGAGACAGTATTCAAAAACATGAATTATCCTTTGAAGGACGGCCCCATGGCGCTCCCTCACCTCTGGGCAAAGTAACCAGCCTTGATAGTCTCTCATTATAAGGGGCCTTGGTCTGACCCGTCACCTAGGACCTGTTTTCCATGGGAGACCCAACCAGGAGCATGCCCCCGACACAGAGCTCCTAGGTTCACTCCTCCTAAGTTGAGGAGGGACACTATCAAATAATGATCAGGGACAACATTTTTCAGTCTTCTTTTTGCAAATTCCTTTCAAAATCCATTCCCCTCCCATGAATCTGTATTGGCACCTGGTCCAACTGAACTAGAATTCTGTAACATGAACAAACCGATTAAAAAGAGAGAAAGTGCCACAAAACGACCTATATTAGTTTTAAGTAACAAAACAAAAAGGAAAACTGTCTAAAAAAAACTCCAGTACGAAGACTTCTGCAGATTGCGGACTGCGTCTTTTCAGCAAAATGTGAAAATGACGATCGTCTCACCAAATGGCGGCAGAAGACCTGAAGCGAAAGTGAAAGCTGCTGAATGTGGAGTTCTGGTGGCGAAGAAGGTCCTTAAATATTAATCCCGTACTGTACTGGAGTAAACGCGGTGAGAGGAGGGGTCCAGATGGCTCCCGGAGGTGACGGTTTCTGCTACAGTCGCAAAAGTTAATTGTTAATTCAGTGAGTCTCAGTAGAGCAGCGTGTATTCTTAGGCATCACTACTATTCTTACACACTGCTCTTCTAGGAACGCACTACTTTAGAATGGTGGCTCCATGTCGTACCAGGCCTGATTGGACTGTGCTTGATCAATTTTAGCAAAGTATGATTCAATGGAAAGCAAAAATAGTGATGCAGAATGTACATTTATGGCCATACTTTAGGTTATCTGAAAGTCTATACCCTGTTTACCACATTTTTAAGTATTTTGTTTATTCTTTCATTTAAAAATCATGGTGCTATGGTCAGTAGATTCCACACAGCTGCTTACTTTATTGATTGATGCCCCGAGGAAATGCCAATGGTATCGGGATCCTCTGCTAATAATATGACATTTTGACATCGTACATAACTCATTTATAAACAGAACAAAGTTTCGGGCCCAATACTGATCCCTGTGGGACACCAACATAAAATGATTAGACCCATTAGAACATTTTGATTTTCCATGGAGCTTTCAAGCCATCCAATAACATCCCTTCAGTCATATCTCCAATTTTGCGAATATATTGTGTCTTTTTTTGATTGAGTGCATGAACACAGAGCTCCAATGACCAATTGCAAAGTTCTCTTGTTAATGTGGTTAACAGCGGGTTGTCTCATGGTCGGAAGGTCAGGGGTTCAAATCCCAGCTCCTGCAGGCAGCCTCGCTTCCGTCAGTCTGCCCCAGGGCTACAATAGTAGTTTACCACCACAGAATACAGTATGGAATGAATGAATAACCACAGGGCAGCACTTTGAGAAACTTGGTATACAGGCTTGAAAAGCGCAATGCAAGTGTGAGACATAATTATTATTACAAAACTATTGAAACTGGCATGTCTTGGCATGAATAACAGAGTGGCCAGTTCCTGTACTTAGTATTTTGAACATGCTAAGTTCAATTAACAGCTTACAGTCAAGTGTCCTTTGTTTTTCATGTTGTTAAATAATTAAATATTGTCAAATAAGAACAACAAACTTCTGTATCATGCAGTATAGTGATCGTATAGCAGATTATTTTGTAGTATCCCGATTCAAAAAAATCTTTTGTGGGCGACTTTAGCAAATATCTCTGTGACGAAATGTCATAAAGACGTTTTTTTGCATTCAGAAGAGGAGGATTCAGGCTTTAAAATGAGCCCAGCCATGTTCTTCTAGGCCTCTGGAGAGCAGTGTAAAGTCATGTTGAAAATTCAACCAAATTGAAAATCAAAGATGAATCGTGAATTGATTCGAATCAGGCCCTTGTGAATCAAATTGAATCGGGAAATTCTAATCGATAGCCAGCCCTAACTCCAGTACCCCCTGCTACGATGGTTTTGTTGATTAGACTAAAACTCAAATTTATCAGTGAAAAGACGCTAAATACTCTCAAGTTCTCACTCTTTGCAGTTATTTTCTTTAAGAATATCTTTTCTTTGGACATAAAAATCAAAAATACAATACATTTTTTCATCTGAAATAATTCCAAGTTCCCCCTGCTAAGCTCTCATGTTACCCCTGTACCCCTGGTTGGGAAACACTGAATTAGACCATATAAATTGATACACATATAACAAAACCCCTATGATAATCTTTTTCAGCTTGTCATCTGTTATTGTCCATGTCAACAATGTTCCTTTTATTGTGCATCTTTTTACTTGTTACTTGCCTCAGCCATTATAACCAGTGCCAAATCTTCATAGACTATAACATTACGATCTCCGTCTGTTGGTACATTTGGTTAGGCCCTTGTGTGAAATACTTCTTTGCTGCATAAACTTGGCCCTCGCTCGCCTCTTGTCTCCGTTTCAGTCGTCAGCCCACATCGCTGCGACACAATGGCTGTGGGCGTCCGAATGGCACACACACACACCCCCTCGACGAGGACGTGCCGTTTTCATTGCCCATCTCTGCCAACTGCACTGCCAACTGGCCATCGCTTTGTCTGAACTGTGGAGCGCTTCCAGCTTCCCAGAGGTGCCGACTAACCAGAGACATACTGTACCACATTTACGCGGGTGAGTCTTTGACCAAATCGTGCTTTTAAGAGTGGGTTTGGTTTGGTTATTCTTGAAAGTGAGAAGATAAAAAACCAGAAAGTAGAAGAAAGAAGTATTTGTGCCATTTTTGTATACTAAGTGCATGCACCTGAGCACTGTTTTTGGAGGAATTGTACTTGTATTATACTTTTTATTTTTACTAAGAGCGGAGATTGTCTGCATAACAAGTCTACAATTATATGTATTTTGAAATTGCCAAATTTGTAACTCTTGTTTGCGTGACCCAGTGGCTGTACGGGTGCAACATGACACCTTTACTTTCCATCAATGGCCTCTATGACACTCCAGGATAAATCATTTTTTTGAAAACCGTCCTGTTCTGGTCAATTTGTTCTTGTTCACTCTCACTTATGTTTGGTTTATTTGGTTTCTGCTTTCTCTTGTTTACGGGGCAGCTGTTTCACTCGTACATATTATTTTTTACTGTCTGAATGTAAAATAACCTAAAGATAGTTTCTCTTAATGTAATTGGCTTTTATACCTAACACTCCAAGTTTAATTTTGCCCTGAGAGAGTTTGGACATCTGCCTGGCTATGATCTAGATTTAGCTAGAACTCAAATCTTGCTTTGTCTCTGTGAGGGTCTATAGAGGCATAGATGTGATGGGAAGCAAAGTCTGCACCCAAAAAGCCACTGGGTCAAAACCGCAATGTTTCTTTTCCCCTTAAAACGTTACATCATGCACTTTTAACATCTTAGTTACAATGTCGTGTAGAAAAAGGTCAAACTCCGCCTTTATGATGTTTTGCCAAGCTACACATCATAGTTTATCAGGTAGTGACTCCACTGGCACCTTTTTCCTCCGCCTCTCAGCTCTGTATCCATCCATAAATACTGACATATTTGATATCCACAACAAGACGCTATACCTCATGTATGATAATATCCTTTCTGAGAAAAGCCAGCGAAGAAAAGACACAGAAAATACGTGATGCACAGACATTACAAGCTACAAGTTTTTCTGCAAAAGCCTTTTTGAGTTTACTCTCGCAACAAAATCTCCATCTAAGTAGCATCTACAGACTCCAAACTTTCCACTCTTGTACTTTTTGAAGGCTTGTTCAGAGGGATTTTTATAATATTTAATTCCTTGTCAAATTTATTGAGTTTTGAAAATCAAAAAAAACAATGTATTTTTTAATTTGTTCTTAGCTGAAAGAGCTCTTCTGGAAGAACAGTCAGGAGGACAAAAAAAAAATCATCTCTCTTTAAGAACTGTTTTGTCTTCTTAAGAATGCTTCGTGAGTCAGACTTAAATTTTTCTTAAGTTTCTCCTAAGTTGTACTTAAGAACTTTTTCTTAAGAAAATATTCATAAATGAGGCCAAATGCTTTTAGATGCACAGAACTATTTCCACAAATGTCTGAGAATATGTCTCAATATGCTACACATTTCATTCCAATACTAGGAAAAAAACAGTTATAGTCCCTTTTAATATATTTTCACTCAAGTAGATATATTAACTTGTGAGACAAATAATTATTGAAGCAAAAAACAAAAAACTTAGTAGGCTTTTGATGAAAATATGACCGTAAAAGTTAAATTTATGAACAAGCAGTAGAAAAAAGCTCACTTTCATCTGTACTGGGTTGTTGTCTGGTGGAAAAAGCGTTCAATTTTCTTACACAAAGTACCATTACTCTCAACTTTAGTAAACATTTTGGCTATTCTACTCCACAAACTATTGCACAATGAAAGGCTGCTGCAATCACTGAGCAGATCCAAGTCTTTGAAAACGCCAACAGTCGAAGAAAGAGATTCTCGGATGAGGCCTCGGCGCAGATGGATTTTGAATGCTGCAATAAACTTACATATGCACGGCTACAAAAACCTCTCGAATCGTCCCGGAAAAAAAAAACAAACACAGGCAGACAGATGCACGCTCACCCCGGGCCAATCCTGCACTCCGCACCATATGATAACATTATCGATCGTGTATCCGCGAGCGCCTCGGACGCACGCGTTTAATGTTTTTGACAGAAAATACAGCTCGGTTGCTAATGCGGGTGGTAAACTTTGAAACTTTTTTTTTGGTTTTTTGTGTGTGCGCGTGTGTGAAGGTAGCACTGCGGGTCGGGAGAGTCAAACTGTGGACTCACCGCTGGGTTAGAGCTGTCAACAAACACTGCAACGCTTAGTATACACCTCCAACGCTGACGGTTTTACCACAGATCGAACAGAAAGAGGTTAGGACTTTGTTTTAAACTGTTTTTGCATGTTTTGGGGCGGATGGGGGAAACCAGAGCACGAGGGCAAGACTTTTTCTGATTTTAAATTGATTTAGATTTGTTATATTTTAGGCGCTTAAGTAGTTAGCAGTGCAAAACGTGATATCTTAAGCAGCAAAACTCAGGGGGGGAGCTGTCCTTTCAGGCTGTAGCCCCCAGACTTTGGAATGGCTTGCCCCTGTCCCTTCGTGTGCTAGACTGTTGATGCCTTTAAGAAGCACTTCAAGACTGTGCTATTTAGGAAAGCTTTTGGCTGATGGGTTTTGTCACTTTTTGTTAATTATTTTGTTATTTTAGGTATTTTTTATGCATTCATTTTTCTTCTCCTATGTTTGTACAGCACTAAATGTTTTTAATCTGTGAAAAGTGCTTATAAATAAACTTTACTGACTTACTTACTGTTAATTTTGCTCAAATTCAGAATATTTGACATGCCATGTAATATTATCTGCCAATGGAACAAGTATTTATGAACTTAAATAAAAAAAAACAAAACGGTAACACTTCAGACTACAGCCCGCAGTTCTATGTGTAGATATAGGTAACGAAACAGTAATTACACATGAAAGTACAAGGTGAGACAAAAGTGTAACAAAGACGTACAAGGTGTAACAAAATGAGGTGTAGTAAAGGTTTACCCAATAATGTGAAACTACATCATAACTAATGTGTAACTACACGTGAGCGCGGGCTGTAATCTAAAGTGAGAAGCTATTGCCTGTAACTACAAGAAACAAGAGGAAACAGACAAGAATAAAGAGTAGCGATGTGGAACATGGGGAAACAAAGGGAAATCACCTAATAACTAGTGTCCTACTTAGTACATTGTAACTAATGTGTAACTACACATGAGCGCGGGCTGTAATCTAAAGTGAGAAGCTATAACCTGTAACTACAAGAAACAAGAAGGGACAGAGAAGAATAGAGAGTAACAATGTGGAACATGGGGAAACAAAGGGAAATCACCTAATAACTAGTGTCCTACTTAGTACATTGTAACTAATGTGTAACTACACATGAGCGCGGGCTGTAGTCTAAAGTGAGAAGCTATAACCTGTAACTACAAGAAACAAGAAGGGACAGAGAAGAATAGAGAGTAACAATGTGGAACAAGGGGAAACAACCCAAAACTTAATGTGCATGTACACCATATCTTACATGTGTAATTATTTTCTCGTTACCTGTACCTACACATGGAACTGTGGGCTGTAATCTAAAGTGTTACCCCAGGTTTATTCCAAGACTAAACCAACCCTAAACCAGTTCAGAACCGGTCTAAACCAGGTCTAAAGTAGGGTTAAAACAAGGACCAAATCAGGTCTAATCCTGGACTAAAGTAGGTCCAAACCAGTGCTAAAATTGGACTAATAGGAGGATTTAACC
>OMNZ01073679.1:35626-45935 GCA_900303255.1 Lesueurigobius sanzi
CTACATGTGAGCATGGGCTGTAATCTAAAGTGAGAAGCTATAACCTGTAACTACAAGAAACAAGAAGGGACAGAGAAGAATAGAGAGTAACAGTGTGGAACAAGGGGAAACAACCCAATACTTAATGTGCATGTACACCCTATCTTACATGTGTAATTTTTTCCTAGTTACCTGTATCTACACATGGAACTGCGGGCTGTAATCTAAAGTGTTACCAAAAAAACAACTTCTCACACTAAAAAATATGTTTTTTCTTATTTTAAAGGCACTATACCTGATTTTTTTTATTACAAACAATGAAAGAGGGAGCGAGTAAATTCAATAGTTGTGGTCCAAACACATTCCTAACTTCCCTAAAATCCCATTTCTTCACAGAGATTTCAGTTCACAAACTAGTGGGGTCACTTTTTTGGGTCACTGTCACAGAAATGCCAGAAAGGAAGCCTGTAAACTCATGAAATTGATATAAAATGCTTAATATTTAATTGCCCAGTTTAATTTCCACAAATATCTGAGCATACAATATACTAAAGGAGGACTAAACAAATTGCATTCCTCTTCTATAAAAATCAGGTATAGTGCCTTTAAGGCGAGACTCTGCAGGTGAAACCACCGATTTTTCATGCCAATTTCGAGATTTCTGTTTAGTTTGGTCCCTAAACATCATAGCGACCCTAAGAGAAAAAAACCAAGGCACAAAAAGCCTTTATTGTACTGGGCTAATACATATTAAAATATTTTAAAGCATGTAAAAACATGTTGGTATTTAAACCAGGAGCGGTAATTATTTTTATTTTGTTTATGCTATTGTTACTGTATTCTATTTTCTTCTTCTATTATCGTGTGTTCGATGTAAGTGTCCTGCTGCTGCAAATCAAATTGCCTTTCGAGGATAATAAAGACTCCTTGAACCTTGAACCTAGCTTCAGTCTCAGCCATCATCGGCTGAAGCTAGCCTTAGCATACTGCTGCTAACTGTAGTATTTTGTGCGATGATCAAAAGTAGTATTGTGGAGAATAAATAATACATTGGCTGAATTCTGCAGGTTCAGAACTTTAAGATGACACACAGCATGTCCATATTCACTTATATTAAAGGCACTATATCTGATTTTTTTTTTTAATTCCGAATAATGGAAGAAGGAGTGAGTAAAATAAATTGATAGTTGCGGTCTAAACTCATTCCTCACACATTTCAAAAATCTTCGTAGAGGTGAGTTTATAAGCATACTAAAAAAAAACAGGTGTAGTCCCGTTAAGCTGGTGAAAGAAAGAAGAAATCTGAAATTTGGAATCAATACCCAACATTGGGTACAAATAATCCTAATCAAATCAAGGTCAAATTGTCTTCTTTCAAACAATTTCAACTTATCTTTAGAGCAGTTCTTTCAGTGTTTGAGGCTGTTCCAACTCCCTATTTCACATCTGAAAACTTTCTCCCATATTTAATACTTACACAAGCCCTTTTGTCTATTTAAACAGTCGAGGCGGCAGAGCCAGGGCAGCTGCCATTGACTTCTTGTATATTTTTCCGTGGCGGGCAGCGGGAGACGGGAGTAAAGTGTCCGCTGAGTGCCAACAGTTCACTCGGGGCCAGCTCTTGTCATTAAACAGGCCGACCACAGCCTCCCAGCGGGGCTTTACAGGACACTATTGTTCAAAGCACTGCTCTCCAGCGACTGCCATTAGAGCTAATAGCACTGTAGCATTAGCCGTTATCGATGGCCAAGCGAGAGACGCCAGAGACATAAAGACGGAGGGAAGCTGTAGGTTACTGACTTTTTCTCTTTTTGTACACGGCAAAAAGTGACATCTTGATAAGTTTAAATGACTGGAAATGAGTATATTTGATCTTAATTGGAGTAATTCTGACTTGTGAAGTAACAATTATGATGTTTTGCATTTAAAATAGGAAGAAAACTACTCATTTGCAGTAAAATTTGATTTATTATCTAATTTTAAGTGCCAAAATACTTACTTCTCTGCTCAAATCGAGGGCAAATATACTTATTTCAAGAAACATTACCTATTTTTCGATGAAATCGTTTTTGCCTTTATACTGCAGTGGTTCTCTGATGGTTTGATGTCGGGACCTACCATCAATCTATAATGCCAACCCAAATAGTAATTGAATTTACTGGGTATATAATGTAAAAATAATGTATTTTTCTACAAATGTATAGTTGAATCAGCATAAAATAATCCTATAAAGCTTAAATGATGATCAAAAAACTAATTTCAACAGACACTGGAATATATTTGTGCATTTTTTAGCAGGTAAATACTCCCAGGTCAAGGCTTGCGACCCTCTGAAAATGCTTCCACGACCCAATTTTGCGTCCCGACCCACCAGTTTAGAACCACTGTTTTAGAGCAGTGTTTCCCAACCAGGGGTATGGGGACCCCTGGGGGTACACGAAAGGTTAGCAGGGGGTACTTGGAATAATTTCAGATAAAAAATAAGATGAAACAAATTGTATTTTTTGATTATTATGGTCAAAGAAAATGCATATTAAAACATTTTAAGAGTATTTAGCCTTTTAAGAGTATTTATACCTGTGAAATTGGAGGTTTTGTCATTCACTTTCTAACTAAACAACATATCCGTTGAAGCAGGGGGTACTCAGAGTACAAATGAAACCACTATTTTGAGTGTGCAGTAAAAGCAGTAGTTTGTGATAAAGAATATGCAATGACGAGCATGACGGGAAAAATGGCTATTTCGTCACATATTGACTAAAAAAGGCGCTTTGTCAAAATACCCTTTTAGTCAAATCCTGACAAAAAGATTAGACATTACACTTGCTCCTTGCTTGACTGTTTTCATGTCTGTGCAGGCCTATGAGGCGACTCTTGTTGTGATATTGGGCTACACAAGAATAGACAGATTAAGTCCAGAGAGAAGCTGCCGATCGAGTGTCTCCAATCCTCTCATAGTTCTGTCATATCCAAAGCAGTGCACTGTTTTAACATCACTTCATTGGCCACTGCTCCAAACCGTTAATGTCAGGCTTTGGATCTTGTTTTGTTTTTGAATAAGGTAGTTATTAGTGAAACAAATCTGTAAAAATTCACATTTGGCTTGTTTTCGGGGTTCAAAACTTCAAAAAAACAAAAAGATTGGGGAATTTGGAGTGTAGGTGCACCTAAAGTGTACATTTGGATGTAATAATGTGAGGAAAATGCATTTTTAGAAGCCAGCCCTTGAATTTACAATTTCTCACATAATTCTATAGAGACACGTTGAACCAGTGCAATAAAACATCTTTTTGTGAAGATTAGACAATTTATATGCTTCCGGATTAAAGCTTATATTAAGGGATCAAACTGGTTCAGGTACCCAAGTGAAGGGACATTCATTTGCCACTCCTCCACTTTGCTGCCACCTCGCACACAGCTATATTCCCAGGTATTATGCACCAAAAACCCTGCTGCAGACAAGTTTCCTCAATCTCCGAAATAGCAATGAGTCGAATCGCTAGCTCGGAGCCCTCTCATTAGCTTCTGCTGCTGAATAAAACATCACCCACTAATTTGGGACGGATTTCAAATTGTATCTGCTTTATCTCCATGTGCAAAAAAATAAAAAATAAAACTGCTGCCATTTCATAATTTATTTGTGGGAGCCCTGTAGTAACACCTTCACTCGCTCAGATCCCAGGAATGCCAAATTAGCCTAATTTGGAGAGCGACGACCCGCGTGTATTTTTATGCGCCTTATAAGCCGCCGCTCGACAAAAGAAAAAGTTCTTTGGGAGAAATCCTTTGACGAGATGAAATCTGAAAGTCAAATAATAACACCTCTCTGTTACTGAATATGATTTTAATCCAGAACAACCTTGGAGATCACGTAGCAATGAAGAAGGCGATATCTTTGACATGGAAATTTGTGAAGGCGCTAAAGGGGTGGAATCTGTAACACGGAGAGATCAGATCAAACCGAGATCAACTTTGCAAACCTTGAATTGCGTTTTGCACTGATCAAAAATGGGGAATGATCAAATTTCTTTTCATGGACTGCACAAACGTTGGTCCGCTGTGAAGTAGGTGCCACTGCAATTTACAGCTGATGTTTAAAAGATTGTTTCTGAGCTCTAAAGCAGGGCTGACCAAAATGAATAGGTATTGGCGAGGGAACAGCAAAACGCAATAGAGTTTTACAAGAAGAAAGACCAAATTTAAACAGATCTTTGAATATATATTCTGTAATTACTGCGCTATCTCTTCAGTGCACAAATGAATCAAGGTAGATAGACTTATCTAGGTACCATCTTGAGTTTTTGAACTTGCCTGGGAGTTGGGAGCTGTTTGGGGCGTAACATTTTCAAATCTTAAATGCTTAAATACACAAAGCAAAAGCAACACAATGGCAGCAGTTTTGCATTCTTTTTCTATCCTGTTCACCCCTTTTATAGCCTGGCAAGCCAGACTATAGCATGAATTGTATAGTCTGGGGTCGCACCTTTGGGAAAGCTGAAGGTTGTGGGTGGAGCCAACAGTTGTTGTTCAAACTGCTTCTGCTGTGGTAGGTCAACGCTATGACCAATAAGAGCAATGGAGGATCTTCCTTGTTTTGCCATCTCCACCGTCGTGTAGCCGTGTCGTCATACTGCTAACCTCGCCTCGATGAAAAAAAAAAAAAAAAAACTAAACAAAAACACAGACAGAGCGTTGTGATTGGTGGCCAGATTCCTGGCCCAGCTATGAGCAGCTCTTATGGTGCGACGCTAGACCAACCTGCCAGGCAAAACATATTTTTGGCCACTAGGGTGCATCTAGTTTACTAGGCTACCCGTTTTACCCAGTGCTACTATTTTTATATAGCATTTTTCTACCTAGAGCAGCTACTCAAAACACTAGGCAAGTTGGGCGAAGTGCCTTGTCCAAGGACACAACGACAGTGTGCACATGCGGGAGCTGGGATTTGAACTGCTGACCATCCGATCACTGCCTGGGCTTGGTCATGTTTCGTGGCCCGGTTTAAAGAGCTAGGCAGGCGACATTGGGACCTTAGTTGGCTCACCTCTACTCTAAAACAGAAGGGGGATCGCGAGGCCTTGACTTCAAGATTATTTTAAACAGCATATATACGTGAATTGGGGTCAAATTTCATAAATAAAAAAAACGTAAATACACAGTAATGCATTTTACTTTTAATGTTTTGCAGCTTGAAATCGTTACCATAAACAGTTACTTTTTACATCGGGGTCCCAAGTCGTTCATTGGTGGTCAGAAACGTTTGGGAACCTCTGCTATAGAGCCAGATATTGCCAGAGCCACCCCCTTGCATCTCAACGCTTTTGTCCTCAGCTCAGACTCTCCTCATGGTCCCCAAATCCCTCTTTAAAACCAGAGGAGACTTGTCCTTTCAAGCTGTTGCTCCAAAATTGTGAAACACTGTGGCATACTGGGGCATCACTTCAGCCCAGGGGTTTTATCATTTAGACCAGCCGTTTGACAGGCGGAACTTCAGCTCAAAGTCTGTGAGTTTACTTTAGAAGTTAGAGGTTGTTGGATTGGTCCATTTCGATGTGACTTACATTTTACTTATCCAAGTCACGCTGCTTTATTATTTTTGTGGTTTTCTTTAGGAAAGTTAATTTGCATTGTTGGGGGCCACAGGTTAATTTTGGATCAATAGGGGGGCCACAACATGTCGAACTTTGGGAATAGCTGCTTTAGAAGAAAACTAAAGGGAACAATGTCTGAAAACGACTTACTGAAACCTGCAGGAGAACAGGGGCCATTTTATCACACATTTCTATATCGACAACAAATCGTTCAAATATCCCAATCCCTCATCAGTATCAGCTCTGGACTTCCTCCCTCTCGCTGCCAGCCTCGGGATAAAGCAGGTGAAACGTGCGCCTCTAAATCCCCACTGTGGGCTCCTGATCCCGGGCTCTAATATGATCTAATCTCCCGGTCTTCGCTCCCGGTGCTGAATGTCGCGCTGATATTGGTTCTGTTTTGGCGCCGCTGTTTGCCGGGGCTGTCCTCGTTTCGCGTTACCTCGTTACTCGTGATGAGCTGAGGGACAGGGGCACGTTCCCAGGTGAGTCCAGAGCGATCCCGAGCCCAGATTAAACCCAATTCAGGTCTGAGTGATAAAAGCCAGGTGTTTCAGACACGGAGATACCAGAGGCTTTTCACTAGGTCTTGGGATGTGGAGGATATATATAGGATTTATACTGTACATGGCATGAAACTTTTTACTGTTGTTTTGTTCACCAAAACATATAGCAAACACTGTAATATTTAGGATTTCACATTTTATACTTAGTTTTCGTTGGTTTTATATTTTTTTGGCAAACCAACTATTTTATACCAATGAGAAATTAGAGTCTGAGTTGTAGGGAGCAGTTGTAGGGAACTCAGTGTTGTACCTGAATGCGTTGATTGAACGAAAAATAATAACTCGTAGCAACACAAAAAAAGAACTATGAACTAATTCATTTTTGGATCTATGAACAAACTCTTAACTATAAACAATTATGAACTATGAACAAACTAGTTTTTTTATTTTTTTTTATTTGATCTTTATTTAACCAGGATAAAAACCCATTGAGATTAAAAATCTCTTTTTCAAGAGTGTCCTGGCCAAGAAGCAGGGGCAAAACATTCATATACAAGTTACACACAAGTTACATTCAAAATAAAACAACTTCAAGATAAAAAACTTAGGTAAAACACCTACAGGTCAAAGACCTCGACTCAAGATTTGCCAGAAGAGATTTGAAAGTCTCAAGTGACACGAGTTCCTTCAACTGCAACTCCTTCTGTAGTTCATGTAGAAAATGAACTTTCCCAACACTGATGGAACTATGCCTATATCTCATTTTAGAAAATAAGATGAAATATAAGAAGGCTCCGAAGTGGAAAAATAAGTATTTTATTGTGGACCATTGCATGCAATAAAATCCTTATTTTTCCACTTCGGAGTGCCTCGGAATCCTGACTGCCTTATACACTGTGTACACTTATACACATTGTTGCATGTCAGCTCCTTATATTTCATTGATTCGTGCCATTTCCTGGATAAGAACCAGTCTACGTGGCCTTGTTTCTCTCTGGACCCTAAGAAGCGCTCACCCTCATCTTGTATTATTAAGAACATCAAATTTGTTTTCAACTTTTCTGTATAAAATTACCCATTGACCAATTCAAAGCTATTAAATATACTTTAGACTCATGATTTCACAAAATCATGAAAATACACCTTGTCAGAAGACAATCTCCTACACTTGGCTCAACAAACCTGGAACACACACACAGCAACAATATCTACACTTATGCACAATGAACAGCACAACAGCATAAATCAGAATCCATCAATAATACAAATTAACATGAACAAAACACGAGGTTTGCTGTTACAGACTTACAAACAGCAGTAACATTTTTAAACCTAATCATTTAGTTGCTTTGGTGCTTTGTTGTTTAGCTAGGTCTAGGTTGGAAGGCGTGCGCTTCATCCAACCAGCGACAAATATTCCCTCAAAAATCTGTCCTTCTCTCGAACAATTGAAATCGCAGTCTTTCTAGTTTGATATTACTGTGCTAATAAAATATGAACAGTAATACCAATCTAGCTAAGGCCAGGATTAAGACTTTTAATATACCAAACTGGATCTTCTATACACAAACTTCTATAGGTAAGTTGTAACGCTACCATTAGTTGAATCAATGCGTTCCAAGAGCCAATCAATGGTGTTAAAGCGACACTCTCTCTGCCTACTTTGCCACACATAACACCATTCATGCTTCATTTACAGCCTGTATCCTCACATGTTTGCCTTGATTTGCACGAAAGCCCTGCAGAAAACCCAATATTCCCCGCTTTAAAAAGGCCTCCGTGTTTCATTTCAGGCGCAATAGTGTCTGGTCGTCTTTTATACGGAGCCGGAATGAGAGTTTTCAGAGACCAGCGATCGTTCTAATTCGAGGATGCGGCGGCGGTACACACTGTGACAGATTCGAAACACGGGGCTGAATCTTCTGTCTCAATTATGAGCCCGACAGAACCACACGTTTCATGTTTCTGTGGAAGAAAGCTGCAAAAAAGGGAAAAAAAAAAGTGCGACGGGTTTGTTTGGCACTTCGGGATTCTGACAATGCATTTCCATATCGCGAAGAGCGGCTGGCGCAAGTATCGACTGTTGTGCGATGTGATTAAGGAGAGTGCGAGGATTTTGAGGAAGAATAGAGTGTGGCGCTATCATAGTGTGTTAATGATGGTATGCACACATCTGCCGGGAACGAAATGTTGTTAAAGTGGCTCAAAAATAGACTTCAAGGCTCGAAATAGTACAACATGGAAAAAACACGATGATACAATGGAAATATAATGTTATCTATAGGGACAATGCTCTTTTTCAGATTATGTTTCCTGGGAATTATCAATTAGGGCAAGAATTAGGAATAGTCATGAAATAAATGAGTCATGTGCCCTTTTTCCATGTAATCCCCATAGTTTCGATGCTATTACTGTGCTGCAAAGTGCTACCAACTTGTTTAGTAACTCCACACTTGACAAATCAATACATTTCTATTGGCAAGTTGAGACATATTGCCATACAGTAGGTCATAAAAGAGTACACCCCCTAGTAACATTTGAAACAATACCTCAATTAATACAAAACCACTCTCTAAAATGTTGACAGGACTATGGTGTAAGGCCAGTAGAGTAAACGCACCACTTATAGCCCGTTTAGTTTCCTCATCATTCCAAGTTTAGTAGTATCCTGTTGAGCTGCTAATTACATGCGCAACGATGGCGCTAAAACAGCTCACGGGCTTTACAGGAACGATTTGATGAGCAAAAGGTGAAGCACGAGGACACAGATCTAACACTAAAGAGAAGAACATGTCACTAACTTTTTCCTAGTAGTGGAGCAACTTTTGTTTTGCCCTCCTTTAGTATGATAGATGGATGGATGGATGGATGGATGGATCATATGCCTTTAGACAGCAAGAATCCTGATCAAAAAGAAGCAACACATAACATAAAGAACATTAGAATCACATAACATGAGTATACATTGCAAAACATGCACGTGCTTGAAAAGGAGTGGCATGAGGTTGGACCTTAACACTGTGCATCCAGAAAACAACGCAAGTTTCATGGAATTTCTGTGAAAGTGACCCTAAAAAGTGACCCCTGTAAGTTGCGAAATGTGCTTATAAACTCATCTCTGAGTAGAAATGGGATTTGAGAGATGTGTGAGGAAGATTAGGGATGTGTTTGGACCACAACGGTCAGTTTAACTTAAGCTTGTTACACACTAGGAGCTGGAATCATGGCTCTTTATGGGGAGCTGAGTCTTTGGGATTCGTTCATTTCAAAGAGCCGTTCAAAAAAACAGTTTTCAAATTTTGATATACTAGTTACAAAGACTTGTTCAGAGGGGATTTTGGATATATTATTTATTTTTTGAATAAACTAGTCAGTCGTGAATAAATCTGTTTTCTTTTGAAAAATTGAATAAATGGACTTTTAATAATAACCAACACAAAAGCTGTTAACACATTAATTACCCAATAATAACCCCTGGCACCGGTGCACTGCCCGTACCACTCCACTCTCTGTTGCTCCGTGTTGACTTTGGCAGCTCTGTCTCGCCCGTGTTTGTTTTTGTCCAATTACAGGCGAGCGGCACGTCCAAAACAAAAGGCCCGTTAGCTTGTTAGCGTGTTAGCTGGCCGCCGCGCTGGTAAACTGTCACGCTGCCAGGTAGTGATTGGAACACATCCCACACCACATCCACACTAGTCCCTGTAACTACTGGAGCTTTCGCCGGAAATTTACCTCCGCGGAGAGACGCGCCGCGGCCTGATGGCTCTGCTCCGCGGGTGATGTCGGAAAATGTGGAGATCATGCCGTTTCTGCACATCCTGTTTCAATCTATCCTCGTGTGAATTATTATATGTGCACGTGAGGCATGGACCTCTGTTCCAAGGGAGTCTATTAGGGCTGGGTATTGCCAACAACTTCACGATACGACACATACTGTATGCCGATACAGGATCCACGATGCGATACGTATCTGATACGTGTATCCTGGTACAGCGTCCACCATATTCCAAAGAAACTTGTGAAAAATGATCTTATGGGTGTACTAAATATAAGTGAAGAGTTCATTTGCAAAAACAGATATCTCCGTTTTTTTTTTTTTGCAATATAGTTTTAGACATTTATTACTGAGCTCTACAGAGGACACCAGTAAAAGTAAAGTTGAATCCAATCCAATCCAATCCACTTTATTTGTATAGCACATTTAAACAACTTTACAGTTCCAAAGTGCTGCAC
>OMNZ01073683.1:26057-37708 GCA_900303255.1 Lesueurigobius sanzi
GCTGAATGGTCCGACGCAATTCAACCGATGTTAACGCAGCCACTGAGATCAGACCCAGACGTACATGTAGAGAAAATGATAATTGACCGGAGTTTACGGATGGCTAAGGCCAGGCTAGATAAATATGAAAACAAGTAAAGTATTGCCAGCTTTAAAATTGAGTGTTGGTATTTTAAGAGTAAATAACAATGAGCCTGTGTTCTAATATGTATCATTGTGTAATAAGACTGATTAAAATAGAATATGGTCATCTAAAACACACCAGATTACACTAAATTACATCTGTGTAATTCAAAAGCTGCAATTGTAAGCCGTTGTTATTATTAATTAGGCTGCAGTGCTGTAGGGCCAACACTTGATTGACAAAAAAGTCAATCAAATGTGCTGAATTATTACAGTGCTCATAATTATTAATGATTTATTGAAAACATGTTTTGTCGATAGTATTTTCCTGTTTACAATACCTGTATATGCGGCCCCCGACCTGCCATCGTACATGAAATTCGGCCCCCAACCCAAAATGAGTTTGACACCCCTGATATAGTACATTTAAATACTGTATGTGGTATATACGATTTTTTGTGTCATCACAATGTGAATTTTAAATGTCTTTGAATTTTTTTTAACACTGAAAAAACATGCGTTTTGTCTCCAAACTTCAGTCACAACATTTTAAGTTCAGTGTTTTACATTCAAAATGAAAATTTCACCTTTTAAATATTCACTTTATTATTTTTTCAATACATCAAATACAACAGTCTAAATCCATAGTGTAAAATTCACAGTAAAAATTATTTCAAATAGAAAAATTCGCCCTTAACATCGAATCAAGCTCTTAAATTCAGGAGGAGAAATTGTGTGAAATTCGCAGTGAAAAATTCACTGTAAAGTTCCTGAACATCAAGACCTGAGCAATCAATCAACAGACTGAAAAGGAGAGACAAAAGATGTTTCCTATTGGCCGATGCATTTTGTGGGCGGGATTAAGAAATGAGGAAGGTGGAGTTCAGGCTTTAATTAGTCATTTGATTGGTCCGTGTTCTGTTTCCTGGTGAAGGTTGTTTTTGACTCACTCTGGATCGATTGCTCAGGTCTTGATTCCTAGGAACCTTACTGTCAATTTTTCACTGTGAATTTCACACTCTTTCTCCTGTTGAACTTAAGAACATTGAATATTTTAAGGGTGAATTTAGAATTTTTTATTGCTTTGAATTTTTGACGTATTTGTACGTTGTATTTGATGTATTGAAAAAGAATAAAGCACATAATTTAAAAGATGAAATTTATATTTTGAATGTAAAACACTGTATAGAAAATTTTATGACTAAAGTTTGGAAAATTCACAATGTGACGACACAAAGAATCTTCCATTATGCGGCCCCTATTAAAAAGTCTGGACACCACTGGCATATACACATCCAATAATGTTCGGTCCTGTCAGGTGGGAATAACCCAGAATCAGATGTAACCTTTTCAGCGCAGAATCAAATATGATCGATGGAAACCGTTTACATGGTCCATAGACAATACTTTATTTTCTCTCCAACATCATGTGCCACAAATATTCCACGTTGCACACTGACACACAACGTCACACCTTAAAAAGACAATTCCCGCTCCTCTATGTACAAAGGTGTGTGCCGTGTTTAAAGCATCGGTTTGATCCGTCTCACTGAAGAACGCCCCTATGACTGTACAACCCAGAGATGAAGGAAAACGATGAGCACACAGGACTACAGCACATCGGACACGTTCATGCACACAATGAAAGCCAGCTTCCCACATTTGGTTAGAGTCACAACATTACAACAATGCGCTTTGTTGAGTACATTTTTTTTTTTTCTTTTCAAATGGGAATCAAATGCACCAGGAAAGAAGAAGAGATGTCTTGTGCTCGGAGGAAATGGTGCTGTTCCATCTGGGCACCATGTCCATTGTCCTCTCCACTTTCACAAAAGTCAGTTGCGGCAGAGTTGTGCTTGTTCCATTTGACCCAGTAGAATGTCCCTTTAAATTAAAAGCATAATGCCCTCCATGCAAAACCGTGGCAACATCCGATACTAAGTTTTCAGGGGAAAGTTTTGCATTTGGAAAATCCTTTCATTTTCTATTAGCCTGGCAAGCCCCCGCTTTCAGTTTCCTATGTTTCCTCCTACCTTTTGGTGGAAAGTCTAGTGGCAGAACAAATGCATAATACAGTATATAGATTATAATGGTTGGTCCAAATGAAAATATAACACTACACTGCAAAAAGTCATATCTTAGTAAGTTCAGTAATCTAGAAATTAGTTAAATTTTCTTGAAATAAGTACATTTGTCCTTGGTTTGAGAAACTAATTTCAAGATACTTGTCCATGGGGCAAGTTTTTTACACTTGAATTAGGCAAGACACCGATAACAATCTTATTTCAAGTTATTTTTGGTTAATTTTGAGTGTTTTGATTGATTGTAGTGTAAAAAACTTGCCCCATGGACAAGCATCTTGAAATTAGTTTCTCAAATCAAGGACAAATGTACTTATTTCAGGAAACTTTAACTCATTTTTAGATTACTTAACTTACTAAGACATGACTTTTTGCAGTGTAAAGCTTAGTTTGCAAATGTTATTGGTTGTTTTCAGTCTAGAAGGTGATATGTTATATATGTTATATATTTTAAATATCAGGATCAAAAGTATCTTCTCCCAATGTATTCCTTTTACCTTTTCTTCAACCATGCTGCTGAGGAATCCATCTAGTCATACAAAAACAACAAATAAGAGCTTTTCTGGGCCATAATTTTAAGTACAAAAGTAAAAATAACACATTACACACAGCCCCTTTGAGTCATTTTTCATCCCGGCAGATGTCGCGTGATTTCCCTCCTCGTTCCTCACTCAGAACATAAAAACATCACATTTACATCGAAGGCCGATATCATCATTGAACACAGTCTCTGTAGCTCCGTTGCGGAAATGTCTCGTTCCTCGTGGACCCAGAATCCTGTCCTTTTGCAGTGTTTAGGTGTCCATGTCCAGGCGCCTGGACAATACTCTGCGTCTCTGGGTCCCGCCGCATTCACAAATGAGAAGGTCCCGAGTCCGAAACAAGCAGGAAACTACAGACCCCATCGCCCCTTAGCTCACTCCCAACCAACACCGAGAGACATGATGTTGACAGAGAAGTAACAGCAACAATGAAATAACCAACGACAATAATAACATTAATATTTGTCCCCAAAGGTACCTATACACAAAGATCAAAGGATTCACGGATGGTAATATATACAACCTACAATAAATACTGCGTATCGTATATCTTTGAGTGTACGGGTGGTAACTGTAAGCTTTATCTTTTCTCAGTTTGATTTTGGAGCTGAACTTTTTTTCATTTGCTACAAGTCTCTCCCAGTTTTCACAGGGCAATGGGGGGGGTGGAGGGGTGGTGGGGGGGGTTTAGGAAGCATTCAGCGTGTCTATTGGAGCCCCCTCATGTCTCTGCCTGGTCCTCGTCGTCCCGGTGGGCGCCATGATGCCGGCGGTTGCGCGGCTTCTTCTGCTCCTTCAGCTCCTTTAGGTCTTTGGCCTTGAGAGCCCCCATCAGCGGGTCTCCGTACTGCCAGTAGTCCTGACAGTACTGGTTGATCAGGCTCATCTCCGGCTGGCTCAGGATGGTCAGCAGGTCCTTGTACTGGCCCGCGCTGGGCGTCCACTGCGTGCTGGAGTGGAGGGAGGACGGCCCCAGACTGCCGGTGCCGTCTACCAAGGCGTTGTTGACGGCGCGGCCCGACAGCACCACCAGCTGGAGTTTGACGAGGGTGTGCTTAAAGTTCTTCTCCGTGGCTGAGCACTGGTACAGGCCGGAGTCCGAGGGCTGCAGGGAGCGCAGGAGGAGGCCCTGCTCCGTTTTCAGGATCCGCCCATCTGAGCGTAGCTGCACAGAGAAGAGGAGGATTAAATACATCTGTCCTGTTGGTCTGTGGAAGTTCTCAGTCGTACAGGAGTTGTCCGTCGTAGGCAAAGATTCGTCAGTCCTCATCTGGACTCTGTAGTTGTGTAGGACGTTTCGTTCTTTATCCCAAGAACTTCGTCAGCACTGAGCAGAGTTGACACGCTCGTGGGTCTTTTATGAAGAAACAGTAGGAGGAGTCCTGTCTCTCTTGGTTCTAAAGGTTGGAACAACATCTTGGCCTATTCACATCTAATTCCAACCTTCCTATTGACTTACCCTGTTCTAAGGCTGTATCTATGGCCCTGCCCTGGCCACTGGCCCCGTTTCATTATCATGAACCATGTAAAAAGACCCACGAGCGTGTCAACTCTGCTCAGTGCTGACGAATTTCTTGGGATAAGGAACAAAACGTCCTACACTTCAACTACAGAGTACAGATGAAGACTGAAGAATCCTTGCTATCTATGCTGTTATTCTGTATTTTCTCAAAGTAGCTTTTCAATTTAGTGCATTATTTTCCATAATTTCTCCTATAAATCTAATGTTTAAACAGTGAACTATAAAGTGAGGAAGCTCTGTTTATGCACAGACTCTATGATAACACGACAATTTGTTCTTCCAAGTGAAACTGCAGCTAAAATAAAGCCACAGACTTCCATGATTTCAAATTATCCCCTCCTATTGCTTTTTATGATTTGGGAGTCTCCCTCGATCATGTCCCGACAGCAGGACACTGAGCCTCCCTCAATTGTGGACTGGAGTGTGCAACAGAGTAATATCTGGAGAGTGTAAATTCTGCGCTTTGATGTAAAAGTTCAACAAAAGTCAGTCCTTTTCCTCAAAATACACCAGTTCAGACAAAGTTAACATCGTGAACCTGACAGAAGCCTTAAATCAAATCAGATCTCGCTTTGTGTTGACTGTCCGTTGAAATCACATAAGTCGAATCTCTTCCTCAGACCAGAGAGTATCCAACAGAATTATCAATAAAAAGGCAGCAGCTTCACAATAAAACTTTCACCAGTGCCTCAAGGCTGTAGATCATGGTCAGGGTCTTCACATGTGTCCTTTGTGTGCTGTTCCACTCAGGACAGTCGGAGGTCTGACATCATTCAGATCCGGCCTGCCGACGTTATTCATGTTGCCACACAGCACGATTTACTCTGGGGCGGCTCATCTAATGTTTTACATCAGCGGCTCTCGTTTGCTGTGGCGTCAGGACCCACCATCACTCTAGGAGGATAAGTCTCGACCCAAAAAGAACTGAATTTGGCAGATATAGCATGAAGTAATGTATTTTCCTCACAAATTCAAAATGCCGGCCCAAGCATTCACTGGGTTCTATGCGGAATTATATCATGGGGCCCTCACAACTTCAATTTAATTTAGGTAGATAGAGTATATGTTCCCATAAATGAGACTGTCAATTATCTCATCCTTCATCTTGTTCGTAAAAAAGCAGTAGACTACTGTACTGCAAAAAGAAATCTACAAATGAGTAAACTACTTTCAAGAAATCTGCCAATGGAGCATGGAGTGAATGAGCCCCCCTCCCTTTCATGTGTGAAGCGCTTTGGGTGTTTTTTTTTTACTCTTAAATTAAGAAAATCCATCTAATTGCTCTCAAAATGGGATAAAACAATCTTGATTTATCACATTGATGTTGATGATATTTCTTAATTTAAGCGTAAAAGTAATGTTCCCACTGGAAGATTACATGAAAAGAGTTACTCAAATCAAAGGCAAATTTACAAATTCATGAAAATATTGTTTCTTTCTAGATATCTTTTTATGCATTAGTTATTTTGATGAAACTTTCAACATTTTAGGGAAATTTTTGAGGCACACAACCCCGTAGCACAAATGTATGCACTATTGGGGCCCCCCTGGTGGTCTTGGGGCCCTAAGCAGCTGCATAACCTACTTATTAGGCTTGACCGGCCCTGGGTGATGATACAAAAGGTACTGTTTCTAATCTATACTAATTCAGTAGATACATTTTGAAATAAATGTTTTCTAGGAAAGGCTTGTGAACACTTTAGTTTACTCATTAGAGGCCATGTTCTCTTCAGCAAAACTGTGATTGTGTGTACAAGGGTGAAGAGCTTTTCATGTTGCTAATACTTAATTCAATACATGTACTGTATGAAAAAAATAACATCAAAATACAAATAATGAGGGTTGGATTGCTGCTTCTACTTTGATCACGGACAGGCTTGTAGTGGCACCGCCCCCAAAATAAACATTTGCCGAAGTAGACAGGGGGTCAACAAAAAGCGTGTCTTCTTCTGGACTGTGAGGACTCACTTCTTTCCGCCGGTCGCTGTTGTCCCTCTGCAGGTGCCACTTGACCTGGGCATGAGGAGAGCGCGCCTGGCACTCCAAGAACGTGCTGCTGCCCTCCACCCCATACTGGACCATCTCCAGTGTATTCTTATTGGCTGTGGAGAGACACAGAGGATTTCTATGATGCCTCTACACTTGAGATGATTGCAACAATACTGTATTCGACGTAGTCACACGTGGGTTAATGTGAACCTGGAAAAGTGACCCACCGTTCGAGTTGAAGCCTCGGCACTGGCGTATGGGGTTCCCGTACTTCACGTCCTGCCTCCGGCTTCGTCTAAAGGGGTCAGACCAGTGTTGCCGAACAAGGAGAGAAAAGAGCATAAAGCAACCGCAAAGCCATCCAAAGCCATTCAGCAATTCATAACAGAAACACTTTAACAAAAACACACAGATTTCTAACACAGAACAGGTTGATCTAGCGCTCAACTAAACAAAAAGAAGTAAAACAAGTATGTTTTAGCTTTAGAAAAGGCAATGAGCGTACAGCCGATAGTGTTTAAGGGGGCTGCACATGTTTTATGCTCAGCCTCGATTGGGCCAATCACAAGGTAGTATTGTGGTTTAGGTCGGGATGAACCCAAGAAGTGTGGAGCTGAGGCAAAATAAACATGTCAGCACAGGACTTGCCCAACACTACTCCTTGGTTAATAACCCAAAATTAAATTCAGCCATAGAGCCATCCAGTAAGCTCACACACTGTATTTTCTTTTATCACACGGCAATCCTGATCGCGTTAGTGGTTCTCATGCTAACAGGCTAACAGGCTAGCAAGGTATCAAAATGTCAGGCTGCAGGTGCTCACCTTTTCTGGGAGGCTGAGTAGCGGGAGCAGGACTTTCCGTCCCAGGCGCAGTATGGGTCTCTGGCCAGGCAGCAGTCAGCACACGCCTCCCCATAGGCATCACAGCGGTGCAGGGCCAACTGGGTCAAGCCAATGGCAGACGACACATAGAGCTGTTGCTGTACGGAAATAAAAGTTAAAATATATTAAAAGGATGTGAAAGATCTGCTTATAATCTTTAAAAGGCACACAGCACTCATGTCTGGATCATCTGATAAAATATAACTCCGCTCACGTTTTAACTGAAGTTTGAAATCTATTGGCCAGCATTGTGTTGTAATGATAATAGATGTAATGTAACAAAACAAAATATATTGAGAGAAAAATGGCAAGATCTAATACAACTTAGCAAAAAACAGAAATATGTCCTAATCCATATTGAAGTTGTCAGGTTATATATTTTTTCATGAAGGCAAACTTACTCTTTTAGATGAGATCTTCATTGTTATAATGGGAGTAGGCACCTGGAGGATGAGCAAAAACAAAACAACGTAAAATCATAAAATAGATGATATTATTATTATGATATTGTTATTATCAATATAATTAATACTTGAATCCCACCTTGAAGACTTCCACTTCCTCCAGCACCAGCTCCTCTGTCTGCAGGTCGTCTCTGGGCAGGACAATGACCTTTTGCACCGTGCCCTTGTCTGTGGAGCACAACACACCTGTCAGCTTACAGCCCTCTTCTGTCAACAACACATTTCATACATAAACCTCCGGCCCACTGTCCTCTGGTCCACCCTGGTGCCACGCTTCACTATAGTTTAACCCCCAGTGACAGTCAGGCCTGATCCACATTTAAGTTCTCGCTGCCACCGCCATGACAAACCTCTTGTGTCATCCTGGGCCTCCACCCATTCACACCAAGTCCCGCGTTCTTCCTGCCAAGTTTGATTTGTCTAAAGGGTTCTGCATTCCACCTGTGATATATTATGACTTCTGAATAGAGGGATCAAAAGCAGCCAGTGACAGCAGTAGAAAGGCCCAAGTGGAGTCCATCGCATTCACAGCGTTACTCCCGCAGTTGAACAAAAACACTGTTTAAGGGGGATCATACACATTAGGCAACGATAATGCAGGTCTGGGTTTGGTCAGAGTTAGGGGAACATTTGGAGAGACATATATGCCAATGTGGGGCATTCTTTGAACTTGGAATAAGGAATGTGGCCAGAAATATTCAAGCCATGAAACAAATAGATTATGGGGTGCTCACCCTGACCATGGCAGTCTGTAAATAAAACAGGCCTTCATCACGTCCCGAAAGGCAAGCAAATTACAAATGATCTGAGGCAAAATTCCTAGTCTGTGAAACCTTCATTGATAATGGCAATAAACTCTATTCTGATTCTGATTTAGTTGTTTCCTTTGTGCTTTTATTTCTTCCTATTCAATGCATGAATAGGAAGAACACATTAGTAAAATCAGCTGCGATTGCTGCCACATTTGAAGTAGTAGTAGTGAGGAGAATATTATTGAGATGTTCACTTTATTGTCAATTACATTTTCCACTTGACAAGAATAGATGAGTTGTTCTTACGGTTTTGTGTAATACCTGCCTGAATTTGACACTAAAGTTCAGTTATTTATTATTTATTGACCTTTATTTAACCAGGAAAGTCACACTGAGACTTTCATGGGAGTCATGGCTCCAGAGGAGGCCCTATTGTATATGTTGTAGTGAGAAGGAAAACTGGAAAGCCCATAGCCAGCCAGACCCACTTCCTGTCGACAGACAGACCCTGCCGAATACACGGGAAGTTAGTCTGGCAGAACCAGGCTAGGAAACCCATGCAGAACATGCAAACTTCACACACAGAAAGGCCACACCTCACAGTGGATCAAATTTGGGACTTTCTTGTTGTGAGGTGAGATCCCTAACCACTGCTCCATCGTGCAGCCAGTTAAGTTTGTCTTATTTCAAACATCTTTGAAAGAAAACCTCCTTTGATCTTTTTAAGTTAGAGTTTGTTTGACTATTGATCAGCATTAATGTAGCTCATCCATCAAATGATGCCCACAGTTACAACTGAAAAAAATATTGAACTATAGTCCCAAAACAAGTCACGCATCTATAGTGGTTTCTTTGGGAGGAGTAATTGCCCCTCCATGCCCTGCAGGTACAGTCTTAGTTCACAGATGAAAAGGCACACTGTGATGGGCTTCATGGCTGCAGGAGCACAAAGAGCAGGAAAGCTCTAAATGATAAATGATTGCAGAAAAGACAAGCTTGTTGCTGACTTGGGGCTTATCTATAAGAAGGGATTTTGAGTCATTATTCACTGTGACACTGGCACGCTCAGTTTAAAGTGATCAAAGCCGTAAAGCTGGAGCATTTGTCAGTCAAATAATCTGTTGAACCAACCGCTTTTCCCCTTAAATTTTGCACTCACCAGTTCCCAGGAAGAGCACTTCATAGTTGCCATCTGCTGCAGTCACCTGGTCCACTGTGATGGTGGTGAACTCATAGTCCACGTTGGTCCTGACCACCAGGGGGCGCTTGTGCACTGGATAGACAGCGTTGTGCATGGCTGGGTGGTTCCTCATGAAGTTAATCACTTCATCTGGGTAGTCCTTAGTTGACTTCATGTTTGGGGTGAAGGTGCCTCCGGGACACTGAGGGACAGAAGCAACAAAATGAATGAATAACTAGAGAAGGTTCTGTTTTCTTAAATAATACTGTATATGTTGTAATGCTCTGGTGACATAAAGAAAGAATAATGTCAGTCAAGAAAAAAAAAAACAAGTTCCACAAATGTTTAGATTAACTTCAAGACACAAAAAATGTATATTACATTATTCTCTCAATAAACAATTAATGATCAAACCCACATAGGTGACAGCTGAACAAAGTAGTAAGCCCTGTATGTGCTCCGGGCAGTTTGGTGACTATATATTATGTGTGCGTTGCTGAATTTGTAGAATTAGTGACTGTGTATGGTGCATGATAACAATACTGACCGTTCCAGGACGAGGGTATGGGATCTTTCCTGTATAGGCAACCCACTGGTAATTAGGGCCCTCTTTGTGAGCAAAAGGTCCATTGAAAACCATGCGGATGTCAGCCATAGAGTACACACAGACTGCTGAGCCTTTGAACACGGAGCTGTGAGAAGAAAGGCATAAAAGTGTTACCCTCCATTCTCCATGCGTCTTAATTTACCGTTCTGTACAGACTGCTGTGTCCCACTAACCCGGAGACTGAGAAGACTCCGTAGATGACTGGATTTTTTGTGTCCTGTGTTGGCTGTATGTAAACATCTCCTACAAAGAGAAGAGAGAAATCACGTCAGTTCATTCAAGCCAAGAAGGACTCCTAATATTTACACACTCACGAGGGGCTATTTTGTCACATTGGACTTTTTAAGAGCCACTTCTAGGAACGCCTGACGCAGACATTCCCAGCGCAGCATTGTTTTTGCGTCTGTGAAAGTAATTACAATAACTTGACTTATTGCTGAAAATGACCATCCATCCACATTTGAACAAGAGAGGTTTAACATCCTAGTGGTGAATTCCAAATCCAAACAAAGTAAAGTGCGACCATGAAATCTAGCCGTCTGCCTCTCTGCAGTCTAGACCAGAACCACATATTCGCCGTGTCACCTGAGATTTCTGGAGTGAAGACAGGAAAATTTAAACATGAAGTGTGGGGGATCTTCCTAGACTCATCCCTCACGTCTTCAACTGCGAGAGAAAGGAAGTCTCTGCTCTGTCCCGAAGGAGAATTCCATCAACCACACTCGAGCTAGTTTTGGTGCTCCGTAAATCACCATTTCTCTAGGAAGCATTGCGTCTGCCGGGCCTCTCAAGAGTCTGGTTTAGGCGAAAACCAGAGTCTTAAATTTTCTCATTTAGGTGCACATCAGGCGGACATAATTTAGCCGCAAAGGTCCTGAAGGGGTCCTAAAAGCAGGGGTCACTGGCAATACTTAATCAAAAAAACTTCAACAATAGCTTACTGAATGTCAAGCTAGTTGTTTATTCAACATGCAAGGTTATCATAGGAGAAGGTGGACAACTTCAAACAGAGGTATAAAGAAAGGCCACTCACACGACCAATACCACACTTTACAGTTTACAGCACTTCCACTAGGGGTAATTATAACACTTCAACACAGAGCCAAACAGGTACCTACAAGTGCAGAGGGAAAAGAGAAGGAAGAACAACAGAGAGCCCTATCAGTCTGTGGATATCCAAATGGTCCTTCACCAAATCCCAAAGGAAAAGACTAGTTAAAGAACAGAACCAAGAAGGAGAGGGGTATCTGTGCCCTATGTAGTGGGAGTCTCAGAGAGGATTTTTCGAACCAATGAATACAGACTTGAGATATACAATCTTTGCCTACATTCAATAATAATAATAATAAATACTGTGACAATTTGTTAAAACATTAGACAGCTCTAAGAAAGGATATATTGCGATTGGCATTGTGATGAGGCTTATCACAATGTAAAAAAAAACGACACAATTTCAATTAAAAATGTTTCCAGGTTGGGATTATTCCTTCAATGAAATACAACATTAT
>OMNZ01073684.1:0-12182 GCA_900303255.1 Lesueurigobius sanzi
CAGTAAATCCTCCCCATCCTCACAGCAAATCCTCCTCGTCCTCAGAGAAAAATCCTCCTCGGCCTCTCCTCTCTGTTAGCTCCTCTCTGTTAGCTCCTCTCTGTCAGCTCCTCTCTGTTAGCTCCTGTCTGTTAGCTCCTCTCTGCCAGCTCCTGTCTGTTAGCTCCTCTCTGCCAGCTCCTGTCCGTTAGCTCCTCTCTGCCAGCTCCTGTCTGTTAGCTCCTCTCTGTTAGCTCCTGTCTGTTAGCTCCTCTCTGCCAGCTCCTGTCTGTTAGCTCCTCTCTGCCAGCTCCTGTCTGTTAGCTCCTCTCCAACATCTTATGATGTTGTTTAGTGACCAATACCCTCTGACCATAGCTCTGAGGCCCTCAGAGAACAGCTGTAATTAAACTGAGAGTAGATTACACACATGTGGCTTCTATTTAATCATTAGGGCAAGGTGTGAACATTCAACAGACATTAGGAATGTTTTAAAGGCAATTTAATGCACTCAGAAAAAGCTGTATGAATACTTGTGCACACCCCACTTTTCACTTTTCTATTTTTAAAATAATAACAAAATCATGTATCATTTTGCTTTCACTTCAGTTATCTGTTACTTGTGTGTGAACTTCCAGTAAAAAATTCAAAATAAAATATTTATGTTTATGGTTGTAAACCTGACAAAATGTGCAAAAGTTCAAGGTGTATTAGTACTTTCGAGAGGCACTGTACTTTGGTGCTAGACCATGAAGAGACCGTTTTAAAATCTATTCTCTGAGCGACTGAAGCCAGCGCAGAGACCCGAGCACTGGACTAATATGATTGTATTCACTGATTCTAGTCAGGACTGGAGTAGCAGTGTTCAGGATGTACTGCAGCTGTCTTACAGCTTGGGTAATTTCCAGGTTTATACTTCACAAAAGCACTTAACTGATGCAAACAGGTCACACTGGAAGAATACAAATTGAAATAAGTTTATTTGTCCTTGATTTTAGTAACTCAATAAGTCTGCCAATGGAGTATGTTTTTTACACTTAAATTAAGAAAACACATCAACAGCAAATCAGGTTTTTTATTTAGTGTGTGCATTGAGATCTGTTTTACTTAAACGTACCCATTGGCACATTTCTTGAAACTAGTTACTCAAATCAAGGGCACATTTAGAGAAAAGTGTACTTTTTTCTTGATCACTTTTGCAGTGCACGCTCCTAATGCTCATCTAGACTCTAGATGTTATTTTTGCAGAAGGTGATCACAATATTGCATTTGAACTTAGTGTATTTTAATTGTCTTAAGTCAAATCTCCTCCATTTTGTCCGATCCAGAGCATCATTGGGAGTGGCTTGGATTTCTTTAAGATCTTCCTTAATTCTCGCTCTCTCTTTCACAATCCCAGACTGAATTTTAGAGGTTCTTAGCTTTCAAATGAGGAATGACAAACTGGTTACAAAGAGCATCCTGACGCAACCTTTAAGTTTACTCTATCAAGACGTCCTCAAACGGCATCACTTTAGCTTCATGTGGCAGAAAGTTTTTAAATATTACACTTTTCATGCACCTTTGGCCGCCAACCGAGTAATCGCAAAAATAATCTACCGATTACCTAAATACTCGTTAGTGACAGCCCTAGTATATTATTCTATTTACGGAGCAATTACACAGTGTGGCTTTTTAACCAAAGTATAACTTCCTGACTGTCTAGACTAAACATCCCACACACTAACCTCAGTTTACCTCTGATGGCAACTCAATGACGAGTTCCACTTTATGTAACCAAATTAATTAGCTGTAGTGATTCACGCAGAAGGTCAATCTGCTGCTCTCGGAGAAGGTTCAGAGCTGTTTGCCATTACCTCGTATGCCTTAAATAAATAAATAAATAAATAAATAAATAATTGATGTTTTTTCCCTGTAGGTATCCTGGAGTTCTTTCATCACCAGCTCAAAGACATTGTGGAATACGCCGAGCTCAAAACTGTCTGCTTCCAAAACCTGCGGGAAGTTGGCAACGCTCTCCTCTTCTGCCTCCTGAGTGAACAGAGTCTGGTGTGTGCACAAACCGTCTACAAACAAACAAACAAACAGATCTATGTAAACAATAAAAAAGATTAATGGGCAATATAGTTGACATTATGAGGTAGAGCAATATGATGATTCTTCCTTGTTTAGGTCATTGTATTTCTAAGTTTTTAAATATGAAAGCTTTCTCTGTTTAAGGGGAGACACTGCAGGCAAAACTAAAAGGTTTTCAGATTCAGTTTGCTCTCTTAACATTTATTTCACCTGGAAACACATAAATGGCCTAATCTGCACAATAAGGTGCACTGATTCAATGTTTCTCTGAAGAATTCTATGGGAAATTATACCTTGAAGGCCTTTTCTCAAAATGCATATTTCTCCCATTGTTGCAGCCAAATTTCCACTAGTAGCTTCTCCAGACACCACGTTTCCAATTTTCTACTTAAAATTTAATAACAGTAAAAAAAAAATCAGATCAGATATCAATATTTAATTCCTAACCTGTTTCATTTTTGTTTTGAACCCAAAAAACAAGGTGAAACGCAAAATGTATACAAAAATCTTTACAACAATTATATCCAGGGGCTCTTTTAGGGAGGGATAGGCACTTCCACTTGCTCCCTAAAATATTGGGACACCCTACCCTCTCACGTGCACGAGCAAAATCTAGGGGAAGGGCTCAAATCTAGGGCTAGGGTTTGAATTGGGACACACAAATTATTTTCCGTATTCACCTGCAGGGTCCCACCTGAAGAACAGTTTATCATCGTCTCCTCTTCTTCTAACCTGCTCAATCCCTATATATTTTAAAACACTGGTCCTCAACTGGTCTGGTGTCATAAGCTGGCAAAAAATGAATGTTGGCTATGATGTAAAACACTGTACTTCCCCCACAACTTATTGCATTCATTGTCAAAACAGTTACTTCTTCAGTAGATAAATAGTGAAAGAAATGTTCAAAAGGCTCGGGACTCTTAGAAAGCAGTTCTGTGACCCTCTGTTGGGCCTCTGTTGGGTAGAGCAGAGACTAGATGTTGTGAGTCCGTAAAAAAGGCACATTGCCGTATTTTAATTGCTTTTGAATGTTGCTCTGTTCAGTCCCAGGAGGAAGTTTGCGATTTGCTTCACGCTGCACCTTTCCAGAACATCCTCCCCAGAGTCCACGTCAAAGGTATCCAGAGAACTCGCCTGAGGACTTGTCAGAAAAGACGGTGGTGTCGGTAATGCTTATTTATTTTATTTCTTTCAGAAGGGGAACGTCTCGATGCAAAGATGAAGCGCTTGGAGGCTAAATACACAGCTCTGCACTTGGTCCCTCTCATCGAGCGACTTGGGACTCCTCAGGTAAAGTGGTAACAGATGGCCTTGAAATTGGTTCTAAATTGTTTGGCTCCAGATCATTTAGATACTAGAGTTGTTTTGTGACGTTTGTACAATTTTGAAATGAAGATTGAAGATACTAACTCTCTCTACTCATCAAACGTAAAACCTACAATTTGACAACATCTATTGCCGTTGTAAGTTGTGAGAGTTTTGCCACTAATTGGAAGGGCATTAACCTGAGAACAGAAGGGTAATGTTTGTTGTCATAGGCCCTGGCAACCCAAAGTGTGGTGCTCATTCTGCTTTCTGATTGGACAATCATCTTCTGGAAAACCAAAATGTAAACAGTACACCAATTGTAAATAAAACAACATAACCAAGGGACGAGGGGATGGGTGTGAGCCGAGGGAATGTTTTTAAATCTGTAAAGCACTAGTTACATATAATGCATGAAAAACGCTTTCTAAATAGTTTGATTGAACAATTATCAGTGAAAACAATATTTGATTTGAACATTTTTGCCTCCTATTTGGAGACAAAGATATTGTAGATCACTTACAAAACATCTTGCAGTCCTTGCATTTAAGTATAAAGTGCAAATAACACATTTGAGTACATTTTTAGTAAAATATAGTTAACAGAATTATACTTGACTAGTTTTCCCAGTTTGACATTTTTTGTGATGTTTATTTTTTCACTTCCTGATTGGACATGGACACAGGAAGTGACATACGTAGAGGTAAACAATGGCTAAGGCTAGATTGTCGGGTCCGCTGTGAAAACTTGTAGCCTGGCGTCACCAGCCTGGCTTCTTCCATGTATTACATACCAAGGAAGACAGTCTGGTAGTCCGTGGTTGGGGCAGCAGTTTAAATCGAGACTCGAGGCAGGACCAACAAGCCCAGAGGAAACCAATCAGAGAAACACAGAGGCCAGGCAGCCAAGAAAAGCCTTCAGCGTCGGCTGGAGCAGTTTTTTGTGGTTTTAAGAACAATTCCAGCTCATTTAGAACAGAAGATAAGCCAGTGATAAAATGTTGCTCAATTGCGGCCGCCATCTTGATTGTTGTGGTTCAAGACCAGGCACATTATGACAAATTTTGGAGCTAAAAATAGCATATCGCAAACTCCTGCCTCTGACGCCAGACTAGAAAACTTGAGGTGTCATGACATGCATTAAGTTTAGGAACAGGGACATGGTTAGGACTAGAGCTAGGTATATTAGGTATATTTTCAGACAAACCAACTCATAGATCCATCCCAAAATCACTGCAGACCGTCCCTCTCGACCTGGCTATCCAGCACTCACTGTAAACAATTCATAAGTGTTGCCCTGAAACCATATGAGAAACGAGTATGCATTTCAATGGGACACTAACCGATATAATCCATCGAACTAAGTCATAGCTACAAAAAGATTAAAACCTGTTATATGCACTTTAAGTTCATTGCGAGATTAGACTAGCGCCTTTGTGGAGGTCTTCTTTTAATTGTTTCCATGTATTTAAATGTTTTGTTTTACAGTACTTGCAAAGCCTCTCTTGTGACACTTCTCATGTCGTTTCCCTCCGTAGCAAATCGCCATCGCTCGCGAGGGGGACCTGCTGACCAAAGAGCGTCTGTGCTGCGGCCTCTCCATGTTCGAGGTGATCTTGACCCGGGTGCGCGGTTTCCTTGACGACCCGATATGGCGAGGCCCGTTGCCGAGTAACGGGGTGATGCACGTGGACGAGTGCGTGGAGTTTCACCGTCTGTGGAGCGCCATGCAGTTCGTCTACTGCATCCCAGTCGGGGCCCACGAGTTCACCGTGGAGTAAGTGGCCCACAGATATTACACATACTGTTTTTAGTCTCATTAACTACTTTTGATTTAGTTGTAATTTTAATCAGCGAAAATATTACTTTGACTAAAATTATGATGAAATATTTTAGTCGAAGTAATTAACTAAGGCATGTCATTTAAATGCAAGACACTGCAGGTGAATAGGGAAAAAAGTTAAATTGAGTGATATCAATTTGAAACTTTTTCTGTATTTTACTGACATAAATATGAGAAAAAAATGTATTGCTAGTTTTCTGTCATTTTATTTTTTCTTATAAAAATAAGGCATTTTGTGCATAAAAGTGGACAAAATTGCCTATATTTTCTGTGACCAAATCTAACTAATGCATAGCGCCAGGTTTAAATGTATGGTTAAATTTTGTTGCTATATTAGTCACAAAGATTTGTTCTGAGGGAATGATGGATATATTGTTTTTATTTATGTATATATATATAAAAAATACTTATTAGTGAATAAATCTGTAAAAGTTCAAATATTTTTTTTAGGTTCAGAACTCGATAAATCAGGCTAGAAATTAAATATAAAAAAATCCCTCTGAACAAACCTTCGAAATAAGGTTCAGTACAAGACTGTTTAGAGTCTGTAGGTGCTACAATGTTGCCACAATGTGAGAAAAACGCATTTTGAGAGAATGGTCATTGAAGTTACAAGTTGCTGGGTACCGTTCATGTTTTTTCGATACTAGTACTTTAACGATACTTGGTTTACGATACCGATTCCTTTTTCGATACCTATACTAAATTATATGGTCATCTACACAAAAAAGTAAATATCTAGAAGTTTAAATGACCAAAATTCATCTTATTTATCTAAATCTGAGCTGTTTTGAGTTAAGATTTAGTGGCTCATTTGACCTAATTCTAACCACTTGTTTTGACTTGCTTCAATAGATTTCTACTTATTTCCTTTTTTATTTAAATTAATTTACCAATGGGGTAAGAAAATCGGTCTTTTGGCAGTTTGATTTTCCTAATTCAAGTGAGATTACCTTAAAATCAGTAAAAAATTGTCATGAAATAAACCAAATAATGTAGATGACAGTAGTAAATATGTCTCCCCTTAAATTATACCCAAAAAAAAGGCTAAGGGATAATGTATTTGCAAGAAGCCTGAATACAGCAAAACATACAACTTTAAAATCGATTCACATGCAAGTACTAATACATACAGGAGAAGATTCCGTTCCTCTAAAGCCTTAACCCTGCCCCCTTTGACCCCGTCGTAGGCAGTGCTTTGGGGACGGGCTGCACTGGGCCGGCTGCATGATCATCGCTCTGTTGGGCCAGCAGCGACGCTTCGACATCCTGGACTTCAGCTACCACCTCCTCAAGGTCCAGAAGCACGACGGGAAGGATGAGATGATAAAGAGCGTGGTGAGAGGACGGTCTATTTGAGTTGTTCATGTCTAATGTACAGTAATTACGAGGGAGGAGGTGTTAGCGCGCTGGGCTGAATGCTCCGGTTTAGGAGGGATGGATACCTAAATGAGATGATTACCTTTAGGTGCGAGTGGGTCTGGTAGAAAGGACTGAATCAGACGAATGAAGCAGCTGAATGAAGAGGCAGGACTAGGGCTGTGCAATTAATTGAATTTTGATCACGATTTCGATTCTTGAGCCAAAACGATCTCCAAATTAATAAAATCGAATTGGAACGATTCTTTTTTTTTTTTTTTCCTTTTTTTTTAATATATATATATTTTTTTTATATATATAATTTTTTTTTTTTTTTTTTGCACGATTCTTTTGACATTTGATGCAGGGGCGGAGCAGAGGAACTCATGTTTTTGCTTCTGAAATCGGGTAATTAGACACATTTCTACAGTTTTTTTGTTTTTTTTTGCCGAAATGCTGAATAAATGCATTTTATTTTCAAACTCAAAAAGAATCGTGATTTCAATCTTGAACAAAAAAATCGTGATTCTCATTTTTTCCAAAATCGAGCAGCCCTAGGCAGGACATGGATCTAATGGAGCTCAACAGTCCAGGCTCTGCTCGGTGCCAGAAGTAAATTGAAAATCTCCATAAAATATCCCCAAAATTATAATATTTAGACTTTTATCTTATCTTTAAAAGCAAGATGGAGGTAAATGACCATAATGCGCATATTTTTTAAGAAAGAAAATACCAAATATTTGAAAACATGGCAAAATGCTTTTATTTTTCAGTTTATAATTGTGTCTGTTCAGTTCCATGTCCATGTGTCACCACAGGCTGATTATCCGCTATCATTATTTTAAACGAGGAGTCAGTCCCCATCTAAATCTGCTCGAGGCTTACAAACTTTACGCTTCTAACCTTCGGCACATGATCGGGGTCCGGACCTATGCACTGTCATAGCTCTTATCCGGTTAAAACATTGGCGCCTATTTACAAACAGAACTGTTATATCATTCATTTAAATGTTAGTTCAGCCATATATTGTAATTAAATTGAGAAGATGAAATGGCAACTAAAGCCTCTGATGACCCTTTTTAAAACCCTTATTAGTCTATGTAGGTTTGGAATTGGAGGAGCTTCTATTGTTGAGCTCTGTAAAAAGACGAGAGCTTGTTACTAACCTGAAGAGAGAGCACATTCTCGCAGCGTCAGATCGGCTGCTCCTTCCTGGGCCACTTTACTTTTAAACTTCTGTCTAGTTTGACAGAAAGTGTTGTACATGATGTGGCTGATTTTTATGATAAACAAAAACACCGATTCTCCATTTGAAATTGACGAGGCGATGTGTTCGGGTCGGCAAATTGACATCATTTTAGGGTCTGGGTTGGGATGAGTCAGTAAAAAGGTGACCCTCTCATCGCTAGTTGAAATGGTTTAGTTCAATAGACCCTTTCATTGTTTGTAAACATTCCGGGCCGAGCTGGAGCCGGGAAGCTAGCTCCCGATCCGTTTCCATGAGAAGGGTCTGGCTGCAGACGATGGAGGGGCACGTTGACATCACCTCCACAGGACAACGCTAGCTTTAACTAATGCAAACTAACCCTGAACCTGACCTTAAGGATAGTGGAGTTTACTAAAGTCGTGTTATTGAGTTAAATTTAACTAAAAGTCGTGAAAATAAAAGTGGATTTCCTGTGGAGCTCCACTCCTCTGGCGGACTACCAAGGTGATAATTCAACACAATAAAAGAAAATTACAGTATTTTCTGCTTTATACTGTACTTTGCTAGATTCAGCTAAATCGAAAACGAAAAAATGTAGGAATGTAGAAAGCCTTTGGTGAGCTACTTGGGAAGGGCTGGCGAGCTACTGGTTGGAGATCCCTGCTTTAATGTCTTCAATGAGAATCCTGTAATTCATTGTGCAGCATTATTTTCTTATGATTGAAGTTCAGACTAAAATGCGACAGACATGGACTGTGACTTGTAATAATAATAATAATCCAGTCTCGCTATAACCTTCTCCTCCATTATTGACATGCTTCTCTTTTTGCAGCAGCTCAAGAAAATGGTCGATAGGATCCGCAAATTCCAGGTTCTCAACGACGAGATCTTCGCCATTTTGAACAAGTACCTCAAGTCCGGCGACGGGGAGAACATGCCCGTCGAACACGTGAGGTGCTTCCAACCTCCCATCCACCAGTCCCTCGCCAGCAGCTGAACAAATACTACAATACCACAGTGGACCAGCGATACTTCATAACGCATTACCAAAGTACCACGAGATATTCCATTACCGTTCATTTCAGGTTGCCGTTTCAGGACCAGTCAAATTGAAGTCAAGAATTTGGGCCACTTTTTATCATTGTATTAAAATTTTGTATTCACTCGTGCCTTATTATAAATTAACTTTTTTTTTTGGTAAACTATTTTATACTTGGAGATCTGAATGAATTTGGGGGAGTCAATTTTAGCAGATATATATTTAAAAAGGTTGCAGTGGTGGTTTGTTATGGGTGCAGAAGCGTTTTAAGAAAGGGCTAAAGTCGATTTTTGTATTTTGCATGCTAAAACATTTTATGGTAACTGAGAAACGTTATACTCTTGTGAAGCATTTATTTACCGTGCCTTGTGTTGCAAATGTTTTAAATCATTTTAATTCAATAAATATGTAACAAATCTGGGTGTCCCCCCCCCCATTTATGTCCCATGAACACTACAAAAACAAGTTATTTTCAAGTTTGACAACAATAGGTTTCATTGTAGTGGTTTACTCACAATCAGCCTTAACATTATGACCACTGGACCAATATAAGCTGTACAAACGAAGCTACTGTGCCGTTTATGTATTTGCTATTTGTTTTTTTCGCAATTAAAGCTGCGATAGATACTGATGAGTGCAGATTGGCCACACACTTAAAGAGCAGCAGTTTGTTTTGTCACACACTTTGCCAAAATAATAAATAAATTGTTACAGTATTTTGATGAGTCAACAGCATGAACATTGAGGAAACCTGTTTATGTACCATTTAATTACTTTCAGCAAGAAGCTAGGCCGGATTTCTAGGCCAGGTGGGGCTGTTTTTGTCCCTTTTCATTAAACCGTGATGACAGTGCTTGTTGCACTGTTTTTAGACTAAAGGCTGCACAATGGAGCATCACAGTCCCGCCCATCGCAGATGCTGCCGGAAGTAAAAATCCCCTTCAAAAATTGCATTGACCTTTCAAAAAAAATGACTATCAAATGTTTTAGCAGCTAATCAGCTACATGGAGACTTATGGGCGTAAGTGGGGGCGACAGTGGCGCAGGTGGTAGAGCGGGTCGTCTCATGATCGGTAGGTCGGGGGTTCGAATCCCTTGTCACAACAGCTCTTAGGACAGTATCACACAGGGGGGTGCACAAAGTCAGGAAAAGTGTCATCAAAGAAGCAAAAACAACAGGTGCAGACTGTCGTTGTGTCCTTGGACAAGACACTTCACCCAATGCCAGTGAGTGGTTGGTGGTGGTCGGAGGGACCGTTGGCGCAGATGTGAGCAGCCTCGCTTCTGTCAGTCTGCCCCAGGGGAAACTGTGGCTACAATAGTAGCTTACCACCATCAGCATGGAGTGAATGAGCCCCCTCCCTTTCATGTGTGAAGCGGTGTGACTATGTCATATGAAAAGCGCTATACAAATAACATTCCCTTTCCCTAATCAGCTACATGGAGACTTATGGGCATAAAACACACAATAATAAATTAAAGTAGCATCCAAAACATAAACCAAAAAGTTATGAAAGCAAGTATATTGCTTTTAAGTATTTGGTATTTTCTTGCTTGTAAAATATCTGCGCTATGGCTCGCAGTTAGCACGTAGCTGATTAGCCATCGTACTTTTAAACTTTTGAATTTTGAATGGGATTTTCACTTCCTGGAACCAGAGGGAGCCCAGATGAGGGCGGGACTATGGTGCTCTATGAGAAGGGTCTGGCTGCAGATGATAGGAGGGACACGTGACTAGTGGAGCTCCACTGCTCCACAGGAAATGACGTCACCCCCACAGGACAACGCTAGCTTAAACTAAGCCAAACCTGAACCTAATCCTAACCTTAAGAATAGTGGAGTTTATTTAAGTTGTGTTATTGAGATAAGTTTAACTAAAAGTGGAGACGTTATTTCGTCGTCTGCACCCAGACCCTCTTGTGCGCCATAGGTCTCAAAAATAACACACTAAGCCACAATATACTGCAAAATCACAAAAGTCTTCCATCTCACTGAGAGCTACAGTCATTTTTCCTGGAAACTTGGCCCAAAATAAACAATGAAGAACTTATAAATGTGCAAAAGTTCACTTTTACTTAGAATTTGGTTCCATTTTAAGCCTCGTTTTGGTCCAGATAGTGTTTTTTTCTTTTCAATTCATAATAATTACTTGCGATTTGTGTTTAATTGGAATCAAACGTTTTTGTTCAATATTGTGCAGCCCCCGTTTAAGACGCTTGACAACTTGACAAAAAATACAATATGGAATAAACTGCAAATTCTTGGAACTGATTCATTCAAAGCTCTGTCCTGTTCATTTGGCGTGTGCCTGAATGACAGTAACAGATACAACTTGTGAATTTTTTATTATTTCAGAGCGGCTTGTAAGTAAAACTGAGTACACCAGGCCACTTGTTGTTTTTGTGTCAGTTCTGATTATTTCTGAATGTGCAAAAACAAAGCCCAAAACTTAACTTCTGTCAACGGGGCTTCAGACAGTGCAGAAACATCAACCCTGCTTCAGCGCATTTTTCCTACTTCAAACACATCAACACTTTCAAAACAGACTCCTTATCGCCGCCGAATGATTTGAATGTGGTCATAATGTTGTGGCTGATCGGTGCTCGTCATCTCAGCAGGGCTCTTTTCATATTAAAAATCATATACAAACTAAATCTGTGCATTGATATGCTTTACTCAAAACAAAAAATTAATTCTTAAAAAAATATTTACATGGCTACAGAGGAATCAAAGTGTGTTCTGTTAAGGCAAATTAAAACGTACAACACAATTCACCGTTCCACCCAGTCGTTTCCAGGTGCTCGTCTCATCGAGTTCCTTGTCGGTGCCATAAATATTCACTGAAAGCAAACGTCTTACGAGGAAATGACCGCTCCGTTTCTCCTGGAGACGCTGTCGAAAGGCAAACCCACCTCCCGGTCCATGTCGTCCGTGGGGTCGTTGTGCAGGAGCTCGTAGCTGCTGTGGGACGCCATGCCGTTGGCGCTCGACGCGGCCTTGTCCTCCTTCCTCATGGACACGGCCAGCGCGGACCAGCTCACGTTAACGTCCTTGAACGCGTGCAGCAGGAAGATGCCCACGATGATGGTCAGGAAGCCGCTCAGGGTCCCGATGACGTCGTCCGTGCCCATGTGCTCCCACTCCTTGAACAAAATGGCGGAGCAGGTGAGCACCGAGGTGGTGAAGAACACGTAGTAGATGGGCGTCACCATGGAGGTGTTGAAAATGTCCAGCGCCTTGTTTAAATAGTTAATCTGAGTGCTGACGCAGGCGATGAGCGATAAGAGCAGGAGCCAGGCCAGAGGGATCTTGACCACGTTGTTCCCGGCGATGGCCTCCTTGATGGCGATGCCGAGCCCCTTCACGCAGGAGACG
>OMNZ01073694.1:0-20836 GCA_900303255.1 Lesueurigobius sanzi
CAAATGTTTAATGTAAAGCATTATTTTCACGGACACAGCCTTCCACATGTGGTGGACAAATACAATGAAAATAAATAAAGTGCTGGTTTCTCTTTGCCAGTAGCTGCAATAGCTGTCCTTGTTCACGTTTTTTTTGTCCTTTCACTCCAAACTCCAAAAGGTTATTTTAATCCGGGTGTTCAGTCTCCATGTGCCAAAGCAGTTTTGAAGCTGTCATTACCTCAGTCCCTACATACGATGCAGACCAGACTTTTAGCGACAAACCCAGGACTCCTGGTATTGTCTGTTAAAATTAGCTTTCTTTTTCTCTGAGGTCCGGCTCCTCTTCTGACTATATGAGTTGGGCTTTTCCCTTAGCAATAAAGCTCCCCAATGAGGTTTGTTTGTTTGAACCCATTTTCGCGAGCTTGTGCTTAGTTGTAACGTAGCTGATACACCGCATCAGGACTAGAGCACAGATACAGTATATAATACAACTGGATATTCCAATGGATTTCGCGGCGACTTTCTATCAGGACTTTTATTATATATCTACGGACAAGCTTATTGGCGTGTAAATAGGGTCAGGCGAAAGTTAAATGGGAGTAATGGATGATTTTAGAGCCTGTAGCATGGGCCCGTAGTTGTTATTGCTATCGGAAGATGCGCAAATCCTACGTCTAAAATGGTAGTGCAAAGAATGTCACGTGGTATTCGTGACGTCTCAGCAAATCATCTATTGAAGCACAAGTATCTTGGGAACTATTTTGAAGTATCTGGTAAAACTTTGAGAGATGATATAATAGTGTTTAATGGGAGTGTTCCTGTAACTGTTTCGGCCTATTTCTCCCAATCCATCACACCAATACATAGGTGTTTCTGTCACTACGGATTCACAAGCAACAATATAACATATGGTTTACATTGCATTATTCATTCAGTCAACACCCAGTGGTGGACATGTTGGTGTGGCAAATGTGGCGGCCATCTTGTGAATGACCAGTAAGGCTAATGCTAACAGCAAGTAAGGCTAACAGCAAGTAATATAAAAACGGGTTTTCATTGGCAAAACAGATTTTTGATTTAAGTAAGTTAAGTTTTGAAGTAAGTCGAGGTATCCTGGTCAAGACATTTACTCTGAATTATGGAGTTTAGCACATCTTTAAAGGACTGTTGATTCATAGACTTATTTTTACAGCACTTTCAGCACTGTGGTTATACAAATATTGTTTGGGAAGGGAAAAGGGAATCTTATTTGTAGCGCTTTCATATGCACTAGGCAAAGTGTCTGGCCCAAGGACACAAAGACAGTGTGCACTTACTGGAGCTGGGATTCAAACCCCGAACCTTCCAGTCATGAGACGACCTGCTCTACCATCTGCGCACTGTCGCCGGAAGCGAGAATAATGTTGCTGTTTAGCATATAGGACTACCTACTTCAAAGAGACTATAACATGAAAGATATGAAATTACGTTTATGCATTTGCATTGGTAAAATGGTAAAAAAGAAATGTGTTTACAAGCGGAAAACCAATGTAAAAATGTAACCAAATATAATCACATAAAGTATGTACATATTCTTTAATTTAAGATATTAAAAAATGTCCCTCTATACATGGATTTCCAGTGATGTCACGCATAGTTGTGGCCGCCATTTTGTTGCCCAAAGTGGAATTATGCCACACAACAATAATTAGTGTCACTACTCAATCAGGATGAAAATAAAGGTCAATTGATTGATGAATGATTAGTAAATTTCTCCATTGTGAGATCAATAAAGTACTATTCTTGTCTTATATTAACGAAGAGAGGACATGTCTACATAAACAAACAGCGCATTGCTATGGTTACAAGGCAAAGAGCAGTTAGTGGCAGCAGCAGGTGACTACCACACAGGCCAAAGATCTATTTCCACTCCTGAGACTAAATGAACACATCGAAGAGGTAACGGACAACCTTTCTCTGTGATTTCTACCGTTTGTGGTGTCAACAAGTTCTCAGTCAGAGACCATAGATAGACATAGAGGCACATAGGCTGCACTAGCCAGCGGGCAACAAAATGGCCACCCTGACCACTGAGGTCATGTGACTGAAACCCATATATATACGTATATATATAGTATATTTTTTGTACATAATGCTTTGTAAAATTAAAATAATTTTTAAAAAATCTTTCAAAATTTCTTGCTAAACTAGATCACTATTTAGAACAAAGTCATGAAATAATAAAAAAGCAACAACAATAAGTGGTGTTTCCTATTCTGCACATTGCACTTGGTTCAAAAGAACAATCACAACATGAACGCCAGAGTTTGCCATTCGTTCCAATACGTATTGCTATGGCCATGTCCTATCTAGAGTTTTATTAAAGATCTTCGCCAACCAACTTCCAGTAATAAGATGACCTGCTTTACCTCTGAGCCACTCTCAACCTCAGTCTTCATGGTTTTCCTAATTTACTTTTATTTTATCCTCATTATGGTCCTGATCGTGTCTTGCTTTGACACAGTTTGATGAAAAACGAGCAGTTTATGTTTTAAAAGAAATGGTCTAGTTAAATACAGTTTGTTTCCTCATATGGTTCATCCCTAATCATATTAAAATATAGCTTGAACACAAATGCTCAATTCTTTCATAAGAATAATTTCAGATGCACCTTAAGCCAGAGATAGTCTTCCGTTTTGTCGGCCACCTCTCCGTGGTTGTCATTGATGTCGCATTTACCAATGAGGCAGTAGACCGCCCTCTTGTACGGATCGGCACAGTTCCTCAGCACTCTGCGGTAGTGAAGGCGAAGTTTGTTTTCTGACGTTGGTGAGAGCCTAAAAAACAAGAGTACATGTTTAGGAAATGTTCAAAAGGACTATAAACTATGGGGCTATATAATAATTGGACAGCAACAAACAAAACCTTTCTATTTCTATAATTTATGCTTTTCGATGGAAGACTTGCTCATACCGCTTGTCAGGGCTGTGCATGTATTCCTGAAACCAGGTCTTGAAATCTCCGAGCTGATGCTGCACTCTGTTCACCACCTGCATGGCCGCGTTCAGATCTCCACAGCGCAAACAGTAGTATATGACGGCCCAGACGGGGTGGCCCTCGATCTCACCGTCCTGTAAAGTACAGAGGGATTCATCCTTAAGTACTTGAGTCAGTCCATTTATATAAAAAGATAAAAGATTTAACAATGCTATTGTAAGTAGCTGGCCTCGATGACTGATTTACCTGCATGCCGGGCAGTGGTCCAGGCAGCTTGATGTTGAGAAAGCTGCGGACCAGCTGGTATGTTCCCGGAACTCCTCCCAGTTGGGCCTGATGGAGGTTTCCATACACAGTCACCATGGTGTAGTTCTTGTAGCTAGAAATGAAAAGAAACATTTGGACATAATCATAATGATATGAATGTACAATCATATTTGATCACAAACATTACAAATTACCTGTTTTCCAAAAAGCTCAGTGCCTTTCTGACAAAAGCCAACTGCATTTCAACAGAAGTGCGACTTTTAAGGGCATCTTTGGCAGGAACTAGCAACACATCAGTCATCTGTTTCACCATGGACCAGAGATCCGACACATTCTAACAAACACAGACAATGTTCAAACAGCCAATTACATTATACATGCACAGGGCAATGTTCTATGGTAACAATGTTAGGACTTTATGGTGTAAATATGCACACACGAGGTACTGTAACTGTACTCATCTAATATACAGTATACAGTATATATATAAAAAGGCACCTTACCTTGTCATCAAGACTTTCTGCAACAGCAGCGCACAGGTCACCCAGATTTGGCTGTATGTGGCCATTAACTATCTTCTCATTGAAAATGTATATCTGATGAAAAAGACGACAAGAAGTTATTCTTCTCTTAATCCTCCATAAAGTGTAATCCAGACCTCAGCATCCCAATGCAAAGCTTCTATGCCCATCGAGTGAAGTGGTTCACAATCAAAAATATTACAAAGAGAATGAAAATGTTCCAAAGATCATCAAAGAAGATCACAAACACCAGACAAATGACACCACAGGCAATGTGGCGGCACATGGTGGAGAAAGGCTTTGACTCACAAGCGCTTTAGAAACAAACAAATGGAGAAGGTCAGACTGGTCAGTGAGGGCGGGGCAAAGAGCAGCGGAGAGAAAATACCCCATGTGCCCCGCTTTGCTCTGACCAATCAATATGTTTGATCTATCACTTCCTGCTCTACTGCGTGCCCCCATTTAAGGCCCGTAATGGACACAAACAATAATGAGCAGCACATCCAATACAAACCAACAGCTAATTTAATATAATGTATGGAATAATAGCCACTTAGAAAGAGAGAGTCATGTATTTGATAAAACGTTACCTGTCGCCCATAGGCCACTTCTGTACTGTCCAAAGCACTCCGTCCTGGAGCTGAGACTTCACTCACAAAACTGGGCTGTCACACACACAGAGGATAAAGACAAATTAGTCAATTATCTGTTCAGCAAAATAAACATAGTGACTAAAGTCTTGTTCCAGAAATCATTTGTCAAAACAGGACACAAAGACTTTTAGGACTTGGAGAGGATTTAAAAATAGGACTGCCACATCTAAAATTAAATTAAATCACTTATTCTGAAGACTTATCCTAATAATTATTAGATATTCATTTTAGCAGCTAACATATAAAATAAATATTTGTAAGAACAGAAAATAGGTCTGATTTAATGGAGAAACTGGTAAAAGTCTGGAGTTAATTTAAGGCAATTCTATTTTTACATAGAGCAAGTTTTGTTTGTTTTAGCAAGGATAAAATGGGTTGCAACAATCCAAAGCAGAATTGTTGCTGAATGGTTGTTGTTTTGGATTAAGACAAAGAGAACATCAATGTTTAGTTCGTAGGACCTTGTCTTCTAACAAGACAAGACAAACTCGTTGCATGTACCTCTACATCCTGACTGAAGTCCAGAGCATCTTCCCCTTCTCCGAGGAGTGTGTGCAGGACTCTCTGCTTCACCTGCTCCCACTGCACCAGCATGGACTCCCGGTGGTACTCCTCCGCTAATAGGAATGTCTGCAGTTGATAGAGGTCACACTGTCACTTTCTCAAATTAGATTTTCATTTACACAGTGGCACACTACAGCCTTAAAGAATATACTGAAGTATTACACACGTGTGAATGATGCTCTCTCTAAACTTACTCAACTCTAACACTGATTTAAGCAGCAGCTTCTGCCTCATTTGTACAAACCCACTGGGGCACATGTGGGTCTAATATAACCCTCCACAGAGACTGGGATAAGATAATGGGATCATAAGATAATTAAATCCTTCTGACACCCAGCTCAGGGGGTACAAAAGTACTTTTACTGGGTTAACTTGGTCACATGACCATGACCTTTATAGTGTAAGGAACTAAATCTTTTCATTCTAGACAAAAATTAAAAGTAGCATCAAATTGTTCACTCTTTAGTATTGTAAGACCATTTCTATACTAAAATGTGCATCTCTCCTTCAAGCAATCACTACAAAATTAAAATGATTTCATATGCCCTCGGATCACACCATCAGTGATTCTTTACTCCTCAGAGAGCGTTAATATGAATAGTAGCCAATTAAACACAAGTCCTATTAGATCTGCACATCAGGGAAGCCATTTTAAAAGCATTCCCAAAAGGCACCACCAGAAGGCCTCTTCTGGTGCTGCAAGAAATCCATTTTACCCACAATTATGAATTAATTATGAATAAAAGAATAAGAAATAATTTTCTGAACATTATAAAAATGTTTTAAGGGTCTAAGAATGAAGAGGTGGGAAATAAAGGTTGTAAATAGAAATCTGGCATTCATTGCACTTCTTAGTCTATTATTACCACTTGGTTCCACAAAATTAAAAAGGTTAGAAACCTGACCTTCTGCATTCATTCTCAATATTTTTGGGGTTGTAACACACACAAAAACAAATAAATAAATCAAAATGAATTAATTAATTAATGAATTAATTGGTACAACTTTTGTTTTCTAGAATGTTGGTAGCAATAGCTTCCATACACTAGGACACCACTGAAAAGGAAACACCATCATCGCTTTGAATGAGGTTGAGCACAGCAATTTTGTATGAGGGGGGAGCACTTTTGGACACATTTTCAACGCGATGTTACACAGCTCCCCAGAGGCGTAGGAGGACCACGGAGGGCTCTCTGCTTTCTCACGTAAAAAACATTCACTTTTCGATCCGAAGATATTCGTAAAAGTCGTTGGTGACATGGCCACGCCCTCTAGGCCGTAATCGACCTTTTAAATTGAGAATTGCCTCAGGGTCTGGATTAAACCTCCTGGGCAGCTAGATTTCTTTGGCATCTCTGCTCTAAAGCATACTCAAAGGTTTGAACCGAGATGTGTACTGACCCTCCGACGAGACTCTTCGATGGCCGACAGGAGGGCGTTATCTCTTTCATTCTTCAAGAAGCCCTGGAGATCAAAGGAAATGTTACAGTATGATTTAGTGTACGATAAGTTAAGGTTAAGGTTAAGGTGAACTTTATTGTCCCCTTAGGGAAATTTGTCCTCTGCATTTGACCAAATACTCTGGTGCTAAAAGAAGAAATGTATTTTCAGAAAGGTTGACATTTTATGATTGCCAACAGCAATTGACTACCATTTATCATTTCAAAATGTTGTCCAATGCATTCTGAAATGTATTTATGAATCTAAATTTCCTTACACTCTTCCCTCCCTGTCACTATAGGACCTTGTGAGCCACGATCTCGTCTGATCTGGGAAGCCTAGCAGGGATGGGTCTGGTTATTCTGATTGGAAACTCTGTGGGAATACCTCGTAATTGAGTGAGTGGTTGGTGGTGGTCAGAGCGTCTGAAGGTGCACACTGACAGACAGGGTTCTGTCAGTCTGCCCCAGGGCGGCTGTGGCTACCACCACAGAGTATGGAGTGAATGAGCAAATGCCCCTTCCTTTTGACTAGTATCTAGGGCTGGATGATTAGGCAAACAAATTCTAACCATTTTATTTTTTCAAATATTGTACATATTATAGCTGAGTGTTTCATGATGATAAACCTTTTATATAAACCTCAGCTCAAACAAAAAAACAAATGGATGATTTTTTAACACAAATATTGTCCAAAATTGAGATTGACCAAAGTTGAAATGGTGAGTTCGATCAATAACACAGAGCCTCACTAGTTTGTGTGTCTGTGAAAGAGCTACACAAATAAAATCACTTTCCCTGCCCATTCTGCTCGTGCTCCTGTTTTGCTCACAAGTAAATTATATAAAAGCTTTCTTTGTACTTAATCAAAGGTTTAGATGTCTATAATCATTCAATAAAGCAAGCAATATTCAATCATGGACTTGCACTCTGAATTCAAACCCAAGCAACAAAGGATTTTGGAAATGATTTTGCCATGTGCACAACTACATTATACTAGGTGTAATATTAAGTGTATTAAATAATCCTCTCTGCAGACCCATGCGTTTGTGGTCTGCCTACTTGCTTTTCTCTCTATCCTACTTTCCCCTTTGAACAGTCTCAGAATTATAGGTCTATATTTATCCACTCTAAACAGAGAGGAGCTCAGGACAACACCGCGCTGCATACAAGAAAGAACATCAAAAATATGTTCACTTTTTTAAATGCACATTAAACCTTGAACAATTCAGTTGCAGGGACAGTTTTCAGTCACAAAGCTCAAATAGGAAATGCTAATAAATGTGTGGATTACTTGCACGGCTAGCTGCATTTACGCCATCAATATTTTTCTATACTACGCATTAGATTGAACATTGTTTTTTTTTTTTTTTTCCTTTTTTTTTTTTCCTCTTTTAAAAGTAGATATAGAATGCAGGGAAACTATTGTGGATTTTCCGGCGTCCACTAAAGCCATGACACATTCAAACAAAGCCGCCGACCTCAACAAAGTCACGTCCTCTGCTTGAGCTCTAAGGCCAAGAGTGCGAATATCAGCCCGATACTTCCTCTATGAATGTTAGGATGTTATTTTTATATATATATATAGCAAGGTTCTTTTTCTTTATTTTCTTTGTTCAAATGACATGTCATCTACTGGAAGACTCGACATCATACAGCACAACATGTTGCGGTGGACAAGAACATCAAAGACCCCTTTTCTAATTTTTTATTTGGCGCAGGAGAAAATGAACTATGAACTACACAGTCTATGCCCTATTGCGCCATTTCAATGAAGCCAACCTGAAAAACTCAACTTTCAATCTTAATCCTTACATGAAATGGTCATAGCACTAAAAGCTTGTCTGTTCCCGTTCTACATTACCATTAGCCTCCCGACAACACTGCAATAACTACAGTGATGTCGTACCATGAGATTTAATTATTGTTGCATTCTTATTGTCGATACCAAAATAGGGGAGTTAAAATAGTGCTATTTCTTCTTATAGCAACACAATTTGTAGCCCTCATATTTTAGTGTAGTGCCATGTAAATCTAGCAACGGGATACACTTTATGGAAAAATATTGCTGCGCTTTTGACAAATAAAACAAAAAAAGAAAAACAGCATAAAACGTGAGCTCATGGAACAGTTTACAGCATTTACTAAAAAGGTCACAGAAACAACCGACTGGAAAAAGAACGAGGCTGTAGCAAACAAAGCATGTTCAAACATACATACAGTTCATGTGGTTATGACAGTGTCCTTAGGTCGTTGTCAGATAAACGCTCAAAATAAAACTAGGTGTTTAATTGTGATCCCATACATCCATTACTGAACTATTAAAGCAAATACGAAAAGAGCCGAATGGGGGGAAATGGAAAAGAAAATGGAGCATTGGAAAAAAATGACATACTGAAAGCTGATCATGAGACTGTCCTTATTTGCCTCGACACAATGAACCAACTACATCCCAACCAGTGATTGTGACAGCAACCCCACCCTACAGCGTCAATCACTGTACATAATATCATTTAACAATTAGTAGTAGACATGTTCACTTCAGAAAAATGTACTCTTAATGATTTATTGAGTCCACATATAATTACAGTCATTGAAGAGGCTACTATAACAAATCTAAAATTATCCTATGAAATTAAAGAATATAGCAGCACATGTTATAATACTCACACCGAAGCTGTCAGCCTCCAGGCCAGGAGACAAAAGTCAGGATGTGACGAGGATGAGAAAATTGCAGTTTTTCATTTTGTTGCCAACAACGAAGCTTAGGAGGCACGAAAGCCTTCAGTGCCTGTCCTGCCTGGTTCATGGTAATGCCAAAGCTGCACTGGGCTACACACTGAGGCGGTTCCCCCTTGTTGGGTTGAAGTGTCATCCCAATCTACTTCTAGTCTTTTATCACTCCAAAGTGCACTACTGACTCTTGTGCAAAAGCTAAGAACTGAGTAAAAGTGCCACATCAAGAGTATCCGGAGGTGGTTTTATTGTCGAAGGGTTGTACCAACTAAGCAGCCAGACACAGGGGGGATCCGTGAGAAGGCACTATGGCTTCATATAGATTCTAATTTCCTACGGTCTTGTGATACCCCTCTTCCCAAGACTTCATGCTCCAGCCTGCCTTTCTCTCCTTCACTTGATCGCAGCATCTCTGACAACCCGCTGCCTCCTCCCTCCCTCATTCCCACTCATTTTCCTCCCTTTTTATCCATCCGTGCATCCTTTTCTCTCTTCCCTCCCTCAGCTCAATGCAATTATAGTAATGGATTTTTCAACCCTCCGTTGATGGCTTCCGACATCCTGTCTTGAAATGAGGCTAATCATGCTCTTAAGGGTCATGTTTTGTTAATGAGGGGGTTTAGGAGAGACATCAGGGAGGGCCTTCCTATATGCTCACTGACTTCCACAGTTCACACAAGCCGGCCTTATACACATGCCATTACATACATTTCAATCCACACACACTCCACATAGAGCCTCTACTCTGCAGCTACTAGAGCATGTAATCCACCACAGCAGACACACATGAAAGAGCACTCCACGTGCAGACAGCTTTACGCTATACACTCATTCATAAGAACATGGACAAAAACTCAGCAGTCAGCAATTGGCTGTACCCCACATACAGTAGAAATGGTCCGGCATTCTTGTGTTCAGCATCCCCCACACAAGCGCTATCTTAGCAGATGCTCTGGACGTAGTCAACTGCATTGGCTGAATCTATGTGAATCAAATTTGAAGGACGCATGTGCATGGAATTGGGTAGAGCAGAAATTGGGAGGAAATTCATAGAATAAAGAAGTCCAGACCAGACCACACCAGACCAGTGAAAAGTGTGACAAGGGCAGAGTCAAAAAACCAAAGCCAGACGCCATTTTTCTGCCAGCCCTGCTTTCCCCGTTCTCCTAACCATATTGTCATGTGATCTCTGCCTTTGATTTCTCCCTCTACATGTTTGTCCATTTGACAAATAGATTTTGTTAATAATTTATTAGGACAAAAGGATTGCTATTGCTAAACAATACTACTGATTATTATAAATGTTGACATGGTTCTATTATACTCGGATCAAGTAAATCAGCAAAAATATATGAAGACTGCAACAGCAAAATACCCCTAAGAATCCACAAAGGTTATTACTAAACACAAAAGAGCACAATCAGATTTGAAACAAACTCCTTTTTCTTCTACTATTTTGGCTAATTTGTTTGCAGTGTATAGGGCTGGGATGACATACTTTAGTCGCAATACGATGATACACCAATATGTAATGCGATACAGAAATGTTCAAGTCATGTGTGCAAAAGAGATAAACCAAATACCATGTGATATTTAGTGAAGCGTTCAGACTGAAATGTACAAAATGTAGGTTTAGCAAACTGCTGTGAAACTATGATTTCTATTTGTGAAACAAATTAGTAAAATCGTTCCATCCAATAATGTATGCAATGTATCTCAAAGTCTTCTACAAAAAGACACATTGATTTTCAATGCGTTTCACAATTCCCTTGGTAAAGTATGCCTCTTTCCAGAATAAGAGTTGTGTCTTCTTCTAACAACCAAAGGCAGGAAGTATTTAATTTGCACAAAACCCCTTTGAAACACTAAGTGCTCGTACAATTTAAACCCAGTCTGACCCAGGCAGGCATCTGACCAACCAAAAGCTGAGCAATGTAAACGGACAAATGGGACGTGGTGCAAAAAGGAAAAGACAATAGATAGAGAATATAGTAATTGAGTTTGGCACTAGTTTGGATAAGATGGTCGGACACTGCATTCTAGTAAGATAATGTATGTACTATGTATGTACAAAGTATACTTTGTACTGTCAGAATTTTTAGGTTTTAAAAAGTAATAATATGAGCAAACATAAATGGTTGTCTAGAGAAACCTACACTACTGTTTAAGTTTCTTCTATATCAGACAAATAGGTAAGCGGTGTGTTATTCATTTACCTTAACCTGTTTCGATGACCATGTTAAAGTAAATGAATAACACATCCGTTACCTATTTGTCTGATATAGAAGAAACTTAAACGAGACCTAGAAGACAAGATGAACACCATTCAGAAAAAATAAATGAAAACTACACACAGAAAGGTCCCACTCAGCCTGGGAATCAAAGTAGGGTTGAAACAACCAATTGATATGAACTAATCAATTATTGAAATAGTTGTCAACTATTTTAGCAATCCATTAGTTGTTTCTGGGATGTACACAGCCTCAGAGAGAGCAAGAATAACATCATAATGTTGTATTTTTGATGACAAAACTGTTTTCTCTCTAAAAGGTACAGAGTATGCAAGTTTTTTCAGAATATTTTTCTTCTCTTTGTCCACAAATTAGATAAATGTAAGACCACTATCTAATTAGAGCAGAATGAGCCCCACTCTGAGGGTTGCCAGATCCTACGACAAACCAGTTTGGAAATGAATATAAAAGGACACTTTCTCACTTTCACAATCCAGGACTGAATTCTAAATTCTAAAGCTTCTGTGCTTCCAAATGCATGTTCATATGTTGATGCATCCTACAGACATTACCTCCAAGTTTCCTTTATCAAGACGTCCTTAAATGGTGTCACTTTAGCTTCATGTGGCAAAATGTTTATAAAAAATACTTTCCACAAATCTTTTGCAGCCAAACAATTAACTGTAAAAATAGTTGGCCGATTAATTGATGACCAAACTAATTGTTAGTTGCCGCCCTGAAACCAAGGAATTTGTTTTAAATTTTGAAGCTAAAAAAGTGACTTGTTGAAGCTGCATTAATCCAAATCTTGTATTATGGTAAACGTAAATATATAAATGACCCACTTCAAGTAGTAATAGTTAATTCTTAGAAGTTTAGAGTCGATAGTGCAACTTGTCACTGGCTTGTGTATTTCTTCATTGTATTGCTTGTTTTTGGCTAGTTCGTTGCCTTCTTGGTCAGGAATCTCATGTAAGTAAGTGTGAGAAAACATTACATTACAAGAAATATCTAAAATTTGCCATAATCTGTCAAATCAAAAGCAAACTACTAAAAAATTTTTATTAGAGGTTAGAAAATTAGAAAGTTTGTTCTGATGTTGTGTGATTTGAGAGTCTTCCGTTATTTAAGTAAATCTGTATCTGTGATTGGACTGATATTAGCTGTGTAATGATGGGCTGCGAGCAGAACCCCAGATGCTCCTCCTTTTAAACAGAAAGCAGGAGTGTCTGGCATAGTGTGACCAGATTTTTCACATTGTGAATACTTTTTCCCATGTTGAACGGTAAAACTGTTTGTGAAATTCTAATCTCAATTAATGGCCAAATTAGCTTGAGGTGATAGACTTAACGTTTAACCCTCTCCCCTCAGGGAGGAGGCTACGGTCCATTCAGACCAGAACCTCCTGCCACAAAAACAGCTTCTTTCCCTCCGCTATTAAGCTCATGAACACTCAATAACATTCAATACCTTTGTATCAGACCCATGAACACTTAATAACTCTGTATCAGACTAATGATACTGAAACTGAATAACCTGTTCCATTTGCACAGCTCTATTTGCTCTATGTGGTATGTCCACACATTTGCTGCTAATCTGTAATTCACCATTTATGCTGCTGTCTTGTATTGTGTTAAATTACTATTTTGTTAGATATTTCTATCTCATTCTATTTTTATGAATGCCTTATAGTTATACATTTTTATATCCTTTTTTCCCGTAGTTTATTATCATTACTACAAATTTATGTTTCATGTTGCCTTCATCGACAATGGCAATAAATTCTATTCTGATTCTGATCTAATCTCTAAACTAGCTCAGTCACTAGAGAAACTTTATGTTTGACGGACACGTGGCCAAAAATCATAAAGTATCAAGTAAATATGCTGCTTTGGACATGGCACTGGTGGGACAGTGGCTGTGTAAAACTGGGACAAATTAATTGTTTCAGATAAATTCACAGGGACATGGGATAGAGGGCTCAAAACTGGGACTGTCCCGGGAAACTGGGACTGTCCCGGGTAAACTGGGACGTCTGGTCACCTAGTCTGGTGGACAGGCACTTTCCTGGTTAAATAATGGTAAATATACACATTATACATACCTGGATGTCAGTGTCTTTCACTGGTTCTAGAGGTTCAAAGGTTGTAGCAGCGCTCAAAGTCTCAAGCCTTTGAGAAATATGAAATATATCCAAACCTCTAGAACCCAGGAGGATTGACCTGAAAGCAAAAACGAGCAATGATAGCGTAAAGCTAAACTGTTAGGTGTACTTTAGATTTAATCCAGGAGATGGCAATAGAGTCAAAATGTTTATGTATGCAAGGTTTTTTTTTAATAGGCAAAATATATGACAGCAGAGTTTAATGTGCAGTAAAAAGATGAACAGACTTACGCTTTGACATCGGCAGCGTCCTGAGATGTGCGTGTGAGGGTGCGGGAGCGCAGCCTCTCCCCCGCCTGCTGGATCTCCTGAAGGTTTCTCTCAACATGAGGCAGCTCCGACACCGCCTCAGTCTCCGCGGCCAGTTGCTCTGCCTGCTGCAGCAACTCCCCAAAGCCCTCCGCGTCCATTCCTTCACACCTACATGTATGGTTCATCACAAGGACATTATAAACTAGATTGTGACATAGAGCAATAGATACAAGACATTACAAATAAAAATGTGTAGCAAAATGTGTAGCAAAATGTGTAGTGTTGTATTTAGCTGTCCACTAGGAAAGTACTGTTTAACTGTAGTGGTTGTTAATATTGTCATTGTCATCAATGTAAAGCGTCGCTATAAAACCCATGGGACTTTATGATGGTGTAGGTACATGGATATCAGTGGTGGAAGAAGTACTCAATATTCTTACTTAAGTAAAAATACAAGTATCAGATTCAATTTCTACTTAAGTAAAAGTATTAAAGTACCCATTGTAAAAAGTACTTTATAAGTAAAAAGTAAAAGTATTTTTTTCAGAGTTATGTGCAGGATTTTTTTAATCCTTTGAATTAAACCAGGTCTAAACGACCATTAAACCAGGACTAAATAAGGTCTAAAACAGGAATAAACAAGGCAAAAATTCTTCAGTCTTCATCTGTACTCTGTAGTTGAAGTGTAGGACGTTTCGATCTTAATCCAAAGATCGTCATCAGCTACTGGACTAAACAAGGTCTAAAGGAGTAAACGACGAAACCAATTGTAAACTGGGACTTAACCAGTTCATTTTAGAGACGTCACTTTGAAAATAAAATACTTTTAATCCAAAATTAAAATGTAGTGAAATAAAAGAAAAAAGTATTCATCATATGTACTTGTACTTGTGTAAAAGTACCTATATATTTTTTTTTACTTCGTTACTTCCCAACCACTGATGGATAATGTGACACAAAACATATCTCTGACATTACTCTTGTCTTGACCACAGGTTTCCCCTTAAAACAAAATAGATAGTCTGTATAATTGCGCGCCCTGCTGTCATGACATTAGCATCACGTTAATTTAGTCTCACTCACTGATGCTGTTTATATGAAATTATTTGTATTTAATTTATACAAGTATACGTGTACACTATCTTTTGAACTCGCCTTGCTTCAGCTCTACAAACAAAACTTAGAAGCTAATGTTAATACAATTACTAAGACCAGACCACGCACATGCTAGCAGGCTAAGTTTTTGCATGCTTACCGTTGTCTTTACAATTGGCGTAAAGGTGACAGTATGGACAGAATCCACACGTTTGTAGTATCCTGTATAAATTATCTAAGTGAAAATGGTTTCCTTTATTGGTTTTATACGAATAAACGATGCATTTTCGCTAAAAATGTTGTTTGCCCCGGCACTTCTCTGATCTACGGTGATTGGATGAAACTCGCCACGTGACAGGTCTACCACTTCTTCTGTCCAAGAAAATACTACAGCTCAGCCTTGCGGAAGGGAGGACATCTACTTGTACCATGTTTATGACCAGGCCACTACCTCATACTGTACATTTCTTATAGTCACAAAACAAATGCCTATATTGGTAAATGTTTAGACAGATATTTCGCATTATTTTCCCTTCAATTTAATTTGTATTTTGTTTGAAAAATAAATACTGCCGAAGTCATGTCAGAAAAAGTGATGACAAAGTCAGCTTGCCATCTTTGTAGTTGCATCTGCACAAACCCCTTGTGTGTGAATATATACACTACAGAATATATGCATGTTCTGTTGCTTTGTTCAGCCATTGTATTTTATGGGAAAATTCCCTAGAGCTTTTTGTTATGCAATAAACAACATAACACGTGAGCTGTTCCATATGCCTCAGAAGCCAAACTAGAAAAAAAAGACCAACAAACAACTGGCATTGATAATTTAATGTGTTGATCAATAGTGGAAACTGCAGTTGGTTTACTATGGAAAATTCATGGGTGACTATTAGCTTACACTAGGGGTGAAACAACAAATCAGTGACTAAACAATCATTGAAATAGTTGTCTAAATTAGAAATTTACTAATCTGGTATATACAGACTCAGTCGGAGCAATAATTACTCAACATTTTGTATTACACAAACATTATGCAACCAAATTTGTAATGGGAATTTCATGGCAACTGATAAGGTCATTTCAATTCCGTGAACACAAAAATGACATAAATTTACACAAACTAGTTTGAGTGGTATAAAATGAGACAGTCAACAGTAAAGATAGCATGTCAATTCTGCACACTATAACATCTTTAATAATAATCCTGTTTTTATCTTTGTACAAAATAATAGTTGATGAAAGAGAAAAACATCAACAGTGTCCCAAGTCCAAAGACTACTGAACCCACTCCATGGTGTTCAGGGACAGATTGGATGTCCAAGAAGTCTCTCTTCTTCACTTAAACTGGTTATCAATGAGTGTCCCCTTCATCTTTGCCTTCTTGGCCTCCAGCTCCGCCAGTTCCTGGAGCCTTCTTTTACTCATACCCTTCCTCTCCAGCTGTTTTTCGATCACTTTAGCGTTTTGAGCGTACGAGTCTGCAACTTCTCTGGCTTCAATCTCCTCTTCTTCTTCGTCGATGGTGGACACTGTGACGGAGCTGAACTTCCCCATGTCTTTGGTTCTCTTGGTCATCATCACTCGTACTTTCTTGGGGGCCTCTGGTTGCTTCTGGCTGTAAACACTGGTGTTTCCAAAGCCCTGGCCAAACTTAACGACGGCGCCATCAACGATAAAGGTGGCCGTGATGTTTTTTTCTTGGTGCTGATAGAAAAGCAACAAACAGCACTTGCCGCATTTCTTTCTGTACTGTCTCTCGATCCCAGTGTCTCTCTTAACGTAAGCGGTCTCGTCGTCTTCCACATTGCAAAACTTGTGTGCGTGTTTAGCCGCGTCAATTACTCTGGCTTTATCCTTGGGCCTCATGGGCAACTTCTCAATCTGGCAGTCCAACACCAGCACCATCTGTCCGCACAGGCAGTAGTAGACGTGCAGGGGCTTCTCTCCGTCATCATACTCTTCCCTGTCCCTCGTGTCAGAGCACACTACGCTCCTAGACACAACTTTTGGCATGGTAGAACCAAGTACTTCGCACAATAATACCCCAGTGCGATGCTTTGGACAGGAAAACAGTCTACTTGCGTTGAGTTTCCGGTGTGCGTCACTATAAACAGTCCGACAGCAAGTGACAAAAGTTCCGTCTTTAAAGTACCCACACCAATCAAAAGCCACCCACAAAAATGTTCTGCTACAACCAATATGGTTTAAGGCGAGATACGGTAGGCAAAAAACATTGCTATTGTTTAACATTTAAACTTTTGCTGTCGATTAGACGAACAAATATTTCAAGTTAAGATTCATACATTCCTAGAGTTTAATTTTTATTTTATTCTATTTAGTGCTTAAGAGATGTTTGTACAGTTTATTTACAGAGAGACGCTAAGAGACCATCTTTATTCTATTTTATTGTTACTATTATCTGTTTTGCTTCTTTGATGACACTTTTCCTGACTTTGTGCACCCCCCTGTGTGATACTGTCCCAAGAGCTGTTGTGACAAGTAAATTTCTCCATTGTGAGATCAATAAAAACTATCTTATCTTATCATTATAATAAAATACACAGTGCCGCCCACATAATCCCAGCCCCCTCTTTTTGGCAGGTGTTTTGAATCAAGTAAATAAAATAAAAAAAAAGGGACAGCCACCACATGGACACATCTCAAAGAAAACTTTATTTGTAGTACAAAAATCTTTATATAGGTTAATTATATTAGGTCATCGGGGAATTCTGGTGTGAATTCATTGGCAGCAGCTGGTGTCACAGGTCTTCCCTTTGCACACACAACCAGATGCACACTTGCTGCATCCTGATGGACAGCAAGAGCAGCAACCTGTAGATTAGAGCAAATTAGAGATGTAGACAGAGTAACACGAATGGCAATCATTTTTTGGACATGGCTTTTGAATTTGTACTTTAGCTTCTTTAGGTGGGATTATCAGCAATTTTACATTTATCAATTTGATACGATTTCCTTCATGCTCTGGAAACTCGTCCGGATTTGATCAATAGGGATACTTGAACATCTATAGGAAAGGTGGTACTTGGTGTGAATAGTATAGAACCACTGATATTTGCATTTCCAATCAATCATGATTACCCACATTTTAAACCACAGCCTGTTCAAAGCAAGGTTAATTTAAGGTAGGTTACTTACTCTTCTTGCAGCTGGTGCAGGAACAGTTTTTGCAATTGCATGATCCTCCGCAGTTGCAATTTCCAGCTTTAACAACAAATTCAATGTCAAAGGATATTGTTGACTATTATACATTGTTTCAGTGAGAAAATAGAACAGCAGAATAGAGCAACTTACTCTTGGAGCAGTCACAAGGATCCATCCTTTCAGTTCAGATAAACAGCTTAGCAGGTCTTGAGAAGATAAACGCAATGTGTCTTCGTCCGCTGTCAGTCAGATGTAACGACACTCAGTGGGTGGCTCTTTTATAGCGCCGCTGAACCGGGTGCAAAAGGCTGTACGCAGGCACGTAGGTAATGATTACAAAGGAGCTTGTGCACACGACGCGGGAACAGAAAGGGATAGAAAGAGGACAACATATTGGCTCATCATTACATAAGTCCAAAACACAGACGATATTATTCACAGTACTCACAGCCCCGGAATAATTTACACACGAGGGAAACAAACATTGTTACATAATGGCACGTAAACAATGTTGCAAACAGAAAAGGATCGGAATTAATTTCACAGATAACTTACTTTTGCACATTTTAGGCTATAAGTATGTGATAGCAGATAATTGACCAAGACGCGATTGTACTATGTGCTGGGTTAAGTAAACCCTATTTTTATTCTTTACTCTTGACTTGGGCCGTGCTCATCCCTGTGCACACGGTACGGGACAAATGCTCACGCGCTGCTCTCTGCTGCTGTGCACTGCACTCGGCCAGCCACAGCGCTCGTGAGCAAAGTAACCCATGATGAAACCACATTGAGTTGCTACCTTCAAGTGCCACAGAAAAGTGGGATTTTTTTTTTTTAAATAACACTGCTGAAAGCCACTTGAGCCATTTTTGAGTCCATTTCTAATTCGCATACCTAAATACATTAAGCGACAAGCCTGACATCTCTGTTTTAACGCATAGCCTACATATAAGCTTATAGACACTGTAGACTCCATACCACATTACTAGAAGATACTAGGGCGAATATTGGTAAAGTGGGACACAAATTTAGATTCTGTGTAATTTGTGTTTAGAATAAAATGCCAAAGTCCTAAATGTTATACATTTTTTTAAGTTTAAGATGTCTTCTTTACATCAGAGAAAGAAAAATGTGATCGTCAAAGTATAGTTATATAGATATAGTTATATTAAATTGTTCATGAACAATAGTTAGCATTAGACTGCATTTAACTGCAGTGTGACATATGATAGACCTGTGTTCTGATGTCAGTGCTGATATGTGCAGGAGGAAGATTTCAGACATGCTTCATGTGCAACATCAAACCATGAGCTCTATAAACTAAAAATGTGTGACAAAGAAAGGGATGAATAATGCAATGTAAAGCTCTTTCAGTATAATGTAAATATTATTATTATTATTATTATTATTATTATTATTATTATTATAGTCTGACCAATAAGAAGGATATGCCACAAAATATCTTTGAACTCAAGTTTGAGTCACACTAGGCAAACTAGGCCACCTTTAATCAGTCAATTAGGACAAAAACGTTATAGTGCAGAGATATTGGTTTATTGTGAATTTCTATCAATATGTTCATAATATTTTGATCATTCATTTTGAAATGGCTTACATTTACCAACACAAGAAACCATGTTAAGATAAGATAAGATAAAACTTTATTGATCTCACAATGGAGAAATCCACTTGTTACAAGAGCTCTTAAGACAAGATCACACAGGGGGGTGCAGAAAAAGTTACGAAATGTGCCATCAAAGAAGAAGACAAGGTGATAGTAATAATCATAGTAATAATAGTACGACGTAATAAAAAATAAAATAGAAAATAAAGTAGTGTCTTTCTTAGCATCTCTCTCTCTCTCAATAAACTATATAAACATCTTTATGCATACTACATAACATAAATAACTAGGTCGGATTGGACAGAATGTGATTTGTATGAGATATGAGATGAATAAATAAGAAATACTGTATGAGGTGTCAGTGCAGGTGAATATATAAAGAATAAATAACTGTTTACATTCAGGTGGTTAATAAAGTGACATTGCAGGTAATGTTAAACACAGGGGTTATTGCACATATTAAGCATTGTTATTGCACATAGAGCTATACAGTAGAATTGTACAGTCTGACAGCGGTGGGTATGAAGGACCTGCGGTAACGCTCCGTCTTGCACTGAGGGTGTATCAGTCTGTCGCTGAAGGAGCTGCTCAGCTCCTCTACAGTCCTGTGCAGTGGGTGAGAGGTGTTGTCCATGATGGATGTGAACTTGGCCAACACCCTCCTCTCACTCACCTCCTCCGCAGCCCAGGACAGAGCTGGCCCTCCTGACCAGCTTGTTCAGTCTCTTCCTGTCCCGCTCAGCGCTGCTCGGGGCCCAACAGACCACAGCGTAGAGGACAGCAGAGGCCACCACAGAGTCATACAAAGTCTTGAGCAGAGGACTGCTCACTCCGAAGGACCCCACTCTCTTCAGAAGGTAGAGGCGACTTTGGCCCTTCTTTCTACAGAGCATCTGTGTTGTGGGGCCAAGTCCAGTTTTTTGGGCGTGGAGATGACAGCTGTCTGTGTTGTAGGTGAAGTCTGATCCCCTGGGGCGCCCCAGTGCTGTAGATGACAAATTTATGTTTCATGTTGCCTTCATCGACAATGGCAATAAATTCTATTCTGATTCTGATCTAATCTCTAAACTAGCTCAGTCACTAGAGAAACTTTATGTTTGACGGACACGTGGCCAAAAATCATAAAGTATCAAGTAAATATGCTGCTTTGGACATGGCACTGGT
>OMNZ01073696.1:0-25907 GCA_900303255.1 Lesueurigobius sanzi
ATCATTTCTTGGAGATAGATCGGAGCCATCCCTTTTATAGCCTTATATGTGAGGAGGAGGATTTTAAATTTAATTCTAAACTCAATGGGAAGCCAGTGGAGAGACTTCAACACTGGAGTTATGTGCTCTCTTCTTTTAGTCCCTGTTAATATTCTATCAGCCGCATTTTGAACGAGTTGAAAGCCTCTAAGAGAGCTTTTCGGACATCCTGCCAGGAGGGAGTTGCAGTAGTCCAGCTTTGATGAAACAAACGAGTGAATAAGTGTTTCCGCGTTACTTTTAAGCAAGACTCTTCGTACTTTTGCAATGTTACGCAAATGAAAAAATGCTGCTCTAGAGGCCTGGTTAATATGAGTTTTAAAGAAGAGGTCTTGGTCAATTATGACTCCAAGGTTTTTTACAGTAGAGCTGGGGGATATACTGACATCATCCAGGGTGATGATCTGCTCAGCGAGGGTGTCCCTCAGTTTTTGGGGGCCTAATATGATTACCTCTGTTTTATCAGGGTTAAGGAGAAGATAGTTAACGGTCATCCAATTCTTGATGTGTTTTACACAAGCACTAAGCCTATTAATTTGATTCACATTTCACCTTTCTGCACCTCTGTCAGTTGGCTAACTTCTTTCAAAGCTGCCTTGAGTTCAGCCTCCAAACTTCTTTTCCATGGTGATTGTTGAATATCACGGTTTCTGTGTTCCATCAGTCCTTTGTGAATGACTTTTGTGTCTTCAGGCTGTGGAATCTCTGAACAAAAAAGACATGACCGAGATCAGGTCATACGGGCGTCCTCCTGCTCTGGTGGAGACAGTGATGGACGCTGTGTTGACTCTGCTGAAGAAGGAGCGGAGCTGGGCTGAAGCCAGACGACAGCTGGGTGAGTAGACTTGTGTTCCAGAACAGTGACCCTGGTGCCATTGATGGCACAACTAGAGAACACTGTTTGTATTTGAGTACTGCATGGTAACAGCACACTCCAACTCTGTTATATTAAAGCAGGGATTCAAGTTCTCCATTGCTACGACAGCTATCCGTCAATTTGAACAGTTAGGGGAAAATGTCAAACTAGTAATTGTCCTAAAAAATGTAGATGATCTTCGGGACACAGCGCACTGCTCACTGTGCTCAGAGAAACTGATCAGCCAATCAGAAGTTATTAGTGGTGTTGTGAGAGGACTAAAGCTAGCCTAGCAACTACTATAGCAGTGTGGACACGCTGTTTCAAATAGATGAAGGGGAAAAATGTCGACGCTCTGTTATTCTGTAATTTTAAAGTTAGCTGTGAGTCGCAGCGTGTCCATCTCTCTGGGACACATCACAAGAGCAGGGAGAGGGGACACAGCACCGCGGCCAAGCTCATCCCCTGCTAGAGAGCAGGAGACACACGGTACATATATCCTCCTACTGTGTAAGTTCTCAGTCGTACAGGAGTTGTCCATCGTAGGCAAAGATTCTTCAGTCTTCATCTGTACTCTGTAGTTGAAATCTACACTTCTGTAGTTGAAGTCTACACTTCAGAGTACAGATGAAGACTGAAGAATCTTTGACTACGATATATCCTCTAAGTTCTAAATTAAGCACAAATCTAAAAGTGCAAACATGCCCCTCAAATTAAAAGGCGCTATTCACTGTAGGAATAAGAAAATGTGTCCGACCAGTGGCTCTTGAAGGATGAGGCCGTTTTTCTTGTGCAGAAGAAACTGACATGAAAAGTATTATATCCACAAGAGCGAGTTTACAATATAGTAAAGGAGGACAACACAAATTTGGTTCGCCGTTTCGGGTCCACCAGGTCCCGCTCTGAGCAGCACGCGCATCACTCTCCTCTCACCAGGGGAAGAAAAGCTCCAGCCCTGGGTCCACAGGGCTGATCACACACTCCGGCTCTAGTCCACAGGCTGCGGAAACGACCACACACGACTTCTGACCTGTCCATAGGCCACGGAGCTGCCGCTGACTAAATAGACTGTAGAAATAGTTTTCTTTTGTCCAACACTGAATGAAGGAGTGGTGTTCCATCGCAGATTGTCTGTAAGAGGTCCGCCTTTGGCCAACTGACAGAATTCTAGAATGTGTGAGCACAACCTATTGAATGAGAGATTGACTCCTATGGACGGATAGGCCATAGATGTGCACGGGTCTATCACACGTTTTCTATTCTGTTTTGCATTTACAGGAGAGCCGAATTTCATAAAGACACTTTTGAACTTTGACAAAGACAACATCTCGGACAGTACGCTGAGGAAGATTAGACAGTACTGCAGACAACCAGACTTCCGTCCTGACATCATTGAGAAAGTGTCCCTGGCTGCTAAGTCTCTGTGCATGTGGGTGAGGGCCATGGAGGTAAGCTGTGTTTGTGAATGTCTCTAATAACTCTGTAGTGTTTTTTTTTTATCTTATTTTATTTTTATGCATGCCCATTTTTATGTATTTTGGGTAATTGTTTATTATTTATCATAACTAGTTTATGTTTCATTTTCCACAAGTATACCAAAGAAAATTCTCGTCTACAAAATAATATCGACATAGTTGTTGTTGAAGATATAAATATATAAAGATAACATTTTAAACAATATCTCAATGAAAACAAAATCAGTCTCTAAAATGGTGACAAGACTCAATTAATATAACATCTGGCTAAATGATAACATGAAAGCACGACATTTTAGACTCAAAATGTACAAGAATTCACCCACAGATGAGACTAATTATACACCACACAGGACTAAAAAAGGGTACTACTGGAAAAAAATGTAAGGTAGTCAGCATTTGCACCACATGGAAGAGAAATGACACAACATAGGGCCAAACAACCTGAACATATAAATCACAGCCACAAATAGCCAGTCTGGAGGGGGTAACAAAGGGAAGGGTGAGAAAGCCGCCATCTTGAATCAAGTCTCCAACTGTGAATCCTCTTAATGATGACAATACCGTTGACCACCACTCTAATCCATACGTCTCCCAGGTTTATGGCCGTATTTACCGAGTGGTGGAGCCCAAACGAGCCCAGTTCACAGCGGCCATGTCCAAACTGAGCCAGAAACAGAGCAAGCTGGCTGAGGCGCAGAGCAAGCTCAAAGAGGTGAGCAAACACTCGGAAGGAGAGGGAGAGAGAGGGAGGGTGAGAGAGGAAGGGAGAGAGAGGAGAGAGAAACAGATGAGGGAGAGAGAGAGACAGAGGAGGGGGGCGGAGAGAGAGAGAGGGAGAGATGGATGAGAGAGAGTGGGAGAGAGAGAGATTATGAGAGTGGAACAGATATTGTGAGGGAGGGAGAGAAGTGTGTTCAATAAAGGAAAAAAAAATGTATGGGCAAAACTGATGACAAGTTATTGAGCTGATTGTTTGTATGAAATGTTTAAAAAATCGGAGGTGGCTCCTTCATGTCGTCCTGAGTCACGTGAGGACTGACCTGTTTGTAGCCTCCCGTCAGTGTAGCCATTCCAACTGGACCTGAACTGTCTCTGTCGTAGGTGGAAGATCAGCTGGACCAACTGCAAAAGCAGTACGCAGAGACGCTGTCCATGAAGGGGAAGCTAGGGGAGAGGTCTCAGGAGATGCTGAAGAAGGTGGACCACGCTGACAAGCTGGTGTCTGGACTGGCTGGAGAGAGGGTCCGTTGGGAGGAGAGGGTCACCGTAAGTCTCACTCTTTACCCACAAAGGTTTTCAAACAGCACGTATCTGGACCAGGTCATCCTTTTAAATATGCACATCAGAAACCGCTCCCAGCTCCCAAAGTACTGTACATTTCCCATTTTTTCTTATAGACCACTGTGGTCGAAAGTGCGGCCCGCGAGCATGTCCTACTCAAACTTTCAGTAAATAAAGCATGTTAAAAGGTAGATCAGTTTAAATTGGTATTTTCATGTGGAACAGTATTGCGTTTAGCCCTTTGCCTGCTAATTTGGCCCTCCATTGCCTAGTTTGGCCCTCCGTGGAAACAAACTTTAGGCACCCTGCCATAGACTATATTACCATGCCATTTCCACAGCTGATTAATTCCAAATCCTGATCAATATTATTTTATGTATTTGTTTATTTGGTTCGGACTGTACATTACAACATTGCCACAAAGTGACCAATGTTATGTACATACTGTAAGGCTTCTCATCCCAGCCCAGTTAGGCTTTTCAAGATGTCTTTTTATTACATAGACATTAGACAACATTTTAAATTATAAAATATAAAAGGTTTCCAAAAGAAAGTCAACGTGCATAATATGTCTAACCTTGCCTCGGAGGACTTCATAGATGCCACAATTGACTCTATTTTAGCTGAAATACCGACCATTTCCGGTTTAAAAAAGAGCAAGGGGAAGCCCTTTGTGCATTTGTAGATGGAAGAGATTTTTGTGCTTTTCCTCCCGACTAGATTTCCTTAGCCTCATGCTACATGCTAGCGGCTAGCTTCCAGTGCCGGTTTTTCACTTCTACTGGACAATCTGATCCATTTTTTTAATATAACAAATGTCTAAACATCCATGAAGCCCACATTTTGACTCGTCTTTATTTGTGTGTGGTAAAAAATAGAAAATACCCAAAAAGTGAAAAATAGTGCTTCTCATAACAAGCCTCCATCCCTCGCTAGACCACGCCCCCTAGTATGACACATTGCTGACTGTATCTATGAAGCCACTTTCATCCCTCCCACACACATAGTATATGAAACAATAATGTCCATAGGTACTATTGGACCAACACTTGGCCTTTTGTGCAGGGGTTGGAGGAACGCATGGGATACTTGGTCGGAGACAGTTTACTGGCTGCATCCTTCCTTTCATACATGGGCCCATTTTTATCGAACTACAGAGATGAACTGTTGGACATCTGGCTGAAGGAGGTGAGGCATTCTGTTCTCTTTGCTATTCTATAGTTATAGAAAGAGAGGTCATGATAATTGTCGCAGTGGCACATGTGGTGGCCATCTTGTGATTGGCGGATTTGCCAAGTATTAAAACTAGTGTAAAAAGGGGGACAGATATTTAGTATAATATACTAAATTGTACATTGGTGTGATTGAACATGGATGTTCCCCAAGGCCCAGTTATAAAGTCAAGTCCAGTAAATGATGAATGTGTATGGTGTTACTTGCTCTCTGACGGGATCTTGTGTTTGTGCAGATTGTGGACTTGGAGATTCCCTGCTCCCCTGGCTTCTGTTTTGCTGTGTTCTTGTCCAAAGCCGCTGTGGTACGGGAGTGGAACCTTCAAGGACTGCCCTCTGATGCTTTCTCCACTGAGAACGGAGTTATTGTCACTCGTGGAAATCGGTACTATTGAAGACTATATTGGCTTTTGAAATAATTTGCTGCATTGAATATTTAATTGCCATTTGTTCGTTAAAGATGGCCATTAATGGTTGATCCAGAAGGCCAGGCTCTCAAGTGGATAAAGAATATGGAGATGAAAAAAGTATGTGGTGGATTGATATTCATGTTGCTAATGCTTATGCTTATGATGCTTATGTTTACTCTGAGCAGGATTTGAAAGTAATCGACTTCCAGATGCCAGACTACCTGCGAGTGCTGGAGGAGGCAATCCAATTTGGAAACCCTGTTCTCCTGCAGAATGTTCAGGAAGACTTGGACCCTTCTCTAAATCCAGTGCTCAACAAGTCTCTGACCAGGACAGGTCTGTGATACAGTCTTGGCAGGTCTAATGTAATGAAGTAATGAATGTAGCAGTTAGTAATGAGGTATTGTGTTTCACAATGTCTACTTAGATAGGTCAGGTAAAGCACATTTATTACTTATAAATGTATTACTAGTGCAAAATTAAACCCATCCCACTGATCTTTAAAAGTCTGCCAGCTGCCAGAGAGCACAGGTGTTTCTGACAAAGCTTCTTTGATGCGAGGCAAAACACTTACAAAAACCTTTTTCACTATAATCTATGTTAAAGAGACCAATTTTTATTTACATCTAAAGGATCTGACTCATTCTACTTATTTTTAAAAGAATAACGACAAACCTGTGTTTTACTTTGTAAAAAGTTTCATTTTTCACATTCGTTACCTTCAAATCTACAGTATATAAAAAGTATTAAAAAGGCTTTCCCTTGCACCTCGCCTCAAGTTCACCAGGGCCAGGCCCTGCCTCTGTGGATAGAGCCCTGCCGATGGGTGACCCGCTTCATTCATGAAGGTCATGATCATGTCTCTTACTATCATTCCATCTGTTGTTGCAGGTGGAAGGTTGCTAATGAAATTAGGTGACAGGGAGATAGAATACAATCCAGACTTCCGTTTGTATATTACCACCAAGCTGTCCAACCCCCACTACACCCCTGAGATTTCTACAAAGACTACTATCGTTAACTTTACTGTCAAAGAACAGGTGAGATCAATGTCTCTGTAAACAGCTGTTTATTTAGACTTGTATCCCAACGGCCTTATGTGTGAGCAGGGGTTAGAGGCCCAGCTGCTCAGGATTGTAGTTCGGAAAGAGCGTCCGGAGCTGGAGAACCAAAAAGATTCTTTAGTGATAAGTATTGCAGACGGCAAAAGCAGCCTGCAGAACCTGGAAGACCAGATCCTCAGGTTTGAACAGTCTTCACCATGTTATCTCACTAACTCCTGTAGGAAGAATGTGGTTTCATATCTTTGTCTGATACCAGGCTGCTGAATGAGGCGTCTGGCTCTCTGCTGGACGATGAGCTGCTGGTCAACACTCTGCAGACGTCTAAAGTGACTTCCTCTGAGGTTTCAAAGCAACTGGCTACCAGTGAAACCACAGAGATCCAAATCAATGCTACCAGGGAGGTTAGTTAGAGGAACACATATAAAACCATACCACATGACACATAACCACCTGTTTTCTCCCAGGCCTATCGCCCATGTGCACAGCGAGCATCCATCTTGTTCTTCATTCTGAATGACTTGGGCTGCATAGACCCCATGTACCAGTTTTCCCTGGATGCTTACATCAGCCTTTTCAACATCAGCATAGACAAGAGTGCACACAGCCGTAAACTGGAGAAGAGGATCGCAAACCTCAATGACTACCACACATATGCTGTGTACAGGTGAACTTCAGTCTCTGCACGTTTGAAATATAGACACAAAAAGAACCTTCAACATTGAGTGGCAAATCAATGAGCAACAATTCAAACTTGGACTGTTGCGGTGAGGGAACGCTAACTGCCATTCAATTACAACATGATGATGTCACATGTAGGGATGTAACGATATTGGCGATATCTGGATATCGCGGTAGTAAAAGTGTCTGGATATGGTCGTGGCAATATTAACTCGACTCGCGGGCGCCCGTGTCGCTAATGACTTTAGCAAATATCTCAGCGAGGAAACTTGGTAGAGACTTGTATTTGCAATGGGAAGAGGATGGATTGGGCTTCAAAATTTGCCCAGCCATGTCCTTCTATGCCTCTGGGGGGGTGGTGTGAAGCTGCGTTGAAAATTTGTGTTGAAAAGTGCGAGGTTAGCATTTTGCACAATCGTCCAGGGATTTGAAACAGTTCTAGATCAAAACTAGTTTAGATAGGAGGAGGAGATAGAGGCAAAACTATGGAGTAACAAGCAAGTCTATGTGCACAAAAAAGTGCACTGAGCACTTGTGATTTTTGTAGGCCTGGGAAAATTATCGCGTTAACGCATTGCGTCAAAATGGTAGAATTATCGCGATAAAATAAATTAACTCAGCGTTAAAATTCCTCCCCTTTAACCTTCGCTCCTTTGGAGTGACGCAGCTGCTCTCCGCAGAACGCTGTACCGCTGTTGCACAGCAAAGCAAACAACGCTGTGTTCCCCTCATGAACGGCAGCATGTCTGTCACCCAGACAGCCTGTTTGCGGCTTTGGGAGCAAGCAGCCCGGTGTCATGGAGCGGCCCGGTGTCACGGAGCAGCGGAGGATTAAGGTACGGCTCACGGAGCGCATAAGGGAAGAAAGAAGCCACACAATCACCGTTTCACTGCTTTATGAATGAAATGTGTCACTCCACAACATGGCTCTGATGGGAAAGTCCCAGTTTAACCAGTTTGGGTTTTTGCGTTCATGTGCCATGTGGCTAATTTGCATGCACTTTGAAAGACCTCTCATTTTGAGCCCTGTGTCCCGTGTCCCGGAGGATTTCTCTAAAACCAGTACTTAAGACTTTACAAAACTTCCTGAAGACAAGAAGGGAGGAGTGGGAGGTCTGTCCACATGTGCTGCAGGTTAGAACACACATCAGGAATACCTAAATGAGGACATACTTTTGTTTTAGTGCTAAAAAGTTGAGAGGGAAATCAAGACACCAGGAGCTTAAGAGAAAAACTATAGAAAATGGGTCATACTCCCAGCAGCCCATCCAACTGTATACCACACCTTTAGGCTTTTATTTATTCAATAAAAATAAATAAAACAAGTCCTTTTTGATAAAATAAAATAAAAACTAGTACTTTTTTATTATACTATAGCTATAGTTTGACAAGTAATATCACAAATAATTGTGATTAACTGCAATGGATTTATTTAATCGTGATTAAGAAAATTAATTTTCTGCAGATTTTAGATTCATTCGTTAATTTTTTTAAATCAATTCCCGGCCCTAGATTTTTGTCAAATATAAACATTTCTACAGTAACTACAGCCTTTATTTTCCATCTCCTGGACCAGATCTAACCCACAAAACATTTGTCTAATGTCCACAGCCTTCATTATTGATGTTGCAGATATAGGGTGTGTTTTTCTGCCTCTTTCATGAGGATATCATTGATATGACGCCTCTACAGCATTCAGATGATACAAATTCGATTTGATCTGAAAATAAAGAGTCCAAGCACTCGATGGGCATTATGAGGAGGAGTTTTAAAAACAAAGGCGGGGCCTGGTGAAGATTAAATGTCAGCTTTGACATGGACTGTGTCCATCTGTCTTTCAGGAACACATGCCGCGGTCTGTTCGAGGCTCACAAGCTTCTCTTTAGCTTCCAGATGTGTGTGAAAATCATGGAGGCGGCTCAACAACTCAACATGGATGAGTACAGGTTCTTCCTCCGAGGAGGACTGGTAAGTAATGCAAACACTCCAGACTGGGCTTTTAAAGGATACGTATCATTCAAAATGGACCTTTTCTCTCTTTAAACCATGTTCTAATGTTCCTGGTCAAAACAGACCTGGAGCAGTATTTCACATCATTCACGCAGTTGTGGATGAATCCTGTTTGCGTTGGTCGTCTCAAGTTGACTTCTTCTACAGATGTTCTGTGCTCATAGCGTGAACACAGCAATAGCGGGGCTAGCAGCGCTGCGCCATTAGATGAAGGATGGAGGAAGTTCATGTTATTACCACATTATTCCCACTCTTGACTGCAGGGGGCACCACAGGCCAAATCCTCACCAGCCCTGACACTGGCATTTAACATCTGAATATCCAAGTTGCTTTCTCCAGAAACTGTAAATCCTCTCTCAGTATTTCTTGTTTCTCATTTCTGTCACACTCAGGACAGGTCACATTTAAACTGCTCACTCCAGAGTTCGTCCAATGTACTGACTGATATGCGATTTGCTGAAACTTGGATCAGCCCACTTGTTGCATTTGGAGAAGCATGTCCTTGGAGAGGTCCACTGATGGTCCATCCAAGCCTCATCTTCACAGCGTACCATTTTCACTGGCGATAACCTGCTATGGTTCGATAGCTTTAGGTCCATTAGTCCCAATTAGGAGTCCAACCTTTGCATCAATCTTAGGGATAGACACTTACTGAAGGTAAGGTCACTTGTCCACGTAATCTTGTGAAGGAATGTTCTCGACAGAAGCAGGAATGTCACTTTGACTGTACATATCTGGCAGTTCAAATAAGGCATTACTCTCTAAGCTGCTCACTTCTAAGCCAGACACCATGTGACTGCTGACCACCTTTTCTTCTCCCATTGTTTTCAGCTAAATGTTCATCTTCCTGTTGCATTAACTCTTCAGTTCAAAATCAGGCAGTACTGGCATGAGTGTGTGTCACCTTTTGTCCTTGTTTGGATTTGACTTGAACTGGAACCATCGCCAAGATGTGCTCTGTTTTCTTTTCTCCATGAGCTGATGTGTCCATTCCCACATATCCGTTAACAACTCTGACGGTTCTTCTCTTTCAGTTGTTTCCACTTCAGGCTCTGTCTCTTTGTTTGCACCACTGGGCTTTGTATGGCGTCATATTAGGGTCTGCTGCAATGGAAACGTAAAAAAGGTATTAAGATAAGATAAGATAGTTCTTTATTGATCTCACAATGGAGAAATTCACTTGTTAAAACAGTTCATAGGGCAGGATCACACAGGGGGTGCAAGTCAGGAAATGTGCCATCAAAGAAGAAAATAAGTTTGTAAAAAAAAACAAAACAGGTAATAGTAATAATAATAATAATAAAAAATAAAAGATATAGTATATCTCTTAGTATGTCATCTCTCTAAATAAACTATACAAGCATCTCTTGCATACTAAATAAGATGAATAAACTCTAGATCATATGTATGTAATGGAGAATAAAATATTGTATCGGAGTTATCATTGCAGGTGAATATATAATAAATAACTGTTTTTGTAAACGTTTGTTGTCAGGTTTATAAACATAAAGAAACAGGAACAGGTTAGACAAGCTAATTAAAAAGGCCGGCTCTGTGGTTGGATCAGGACTCCCAACTGTCCAGTAGGTGACCGAGGAGAGAATGCTCTCAAAACTCAGGACCATCATGAGTAACTCCTCGCACCCTCTTCAAGTGCAAGTCTGAGCATTTCAGGAAGACCTTCATTCCAGCGGCTATTAGACCGTTTAATGCACAGTGATGATGTCCATTTCGGTACTTTTTAGTAAATGTGCATGCATGATAGAGTAATGAATGTGATATTGTATGAGCTGCTGCAACAGCATAATTTCCTGTAAATCCAAAAATGTAAATGTACTGTGCATTCTCATTGGGCGACACTCCTGGTGGGGCTTTTTTAGTTCAACTAAGTTTATATTTAAAATTGAATTATGGTTAGGATGAGTTTTAAGTTTAGGATTAAGGTTAGGGTTATGGACAAAGTTATGGTTAAGTTTAGGGTTAGGAAAAAGGAAATAGTTAAGGTTGTAAACGTAACTTAAGTTTTACGTTTACAATCATTTTATTTATGATATTGTTTTCGTTTATGATTGTCGAGGTACATTTACAGTTTTCTCTTTATGTTTACAATACTTACAACATACGTTTACAATATCTCTTTTATGTTTACTTTGCAGCAGACCCATAGCTGCGTCTTCATGTGTAACACTGTGGGATGTGGTTGTACACAAATCTGGAAACTCGCTTTCTCTTTGCACAAATTACTCACGTGCCCTTGTTTAAGGCAACTAAAGCAGAGTCCTTTAGTCCGCAAGAAGTCAATCTTTTCCTTATGAAGCAACTACTGTGCTCTGCACTGACAGAAGAGAAAGGTTTGGAAAATGCACACATTGATTTCCACCAACTTTGTTCTCTGCCTTAAAGGGTGTGTCCGGGGTAGTGGTGATAGTTGCTGCTGTGGTGATTCCTTTTCTGAGACCACTTCTCCTTTGCAACCTCTCATCCACATGCCCTTTAACTTGGCCTTTCAAGGTATTGTCCTTTATATATCACCAAACAGCGGGTGCAAAACTTCCTTGGCCTGCTTACAAAATCCACATCCACCTTTCCCTCAGTTTGTTCGGGAGCTTGGCGATGATGGCACACATGTTGGCTGTGTTATCCAACTCTTCCATGTTCTCCACATCTGTCATTGCATTGCGACATCCAGTGAGATAGAGATTGAAAAGCGCGAAGAGCTTCTCCATCGTCAGCCTTGATGGTTGGCCAATTAAGAGCCTTGTTAATGTATGCCAATAATATCTTGTAGGCATTCCCAAAATGATTTTCCAAAAGTCTCTTAGCTTCTTGATGTCCACGTGTGGGCTCCATATGAAGACAACTTCTTATTAATTACCGTGGCTGTCCACTTGGGTACTGTTCCATGTAGTACAGCCGGCCCTTGTTGCTCTCGGTTTTATTCTCCACACCATGTTCAAAAGCCTGAATGAACAATCGATACTCCAGCCCCACAGGAATATTCTGAGGAGGCAATGTTGCTAACTTCTGCAGCTGAGTTAGCACTTCGACAACATCCTGGCATCTGTGAGGGTTGATAGATAATAAGATAGATAGTTCTTTATTGATCTCACAATGGAGAAATTCATCTCTGCATTTGACCCATCCTTCGATGTCGCTGGGGCAACCCGTCAGGAGCAGTGGGCATGCATGTTTTGGGTTGATGGGGGAAACCGGAGCACCCGGAGGAAACCCACCCAGACACGCAGAGAAACATGCAAATTCCACACAGAAAGGCTGCACGGGCCGGGAATCGAACCCGGAACCTTCTAGCTGTGAAGCTCAAGCGCTAACCACTGCGCTACTGTTGTGCAGTAGCAGTGCGAGCTTGTCTTTGTGGTGTGGGCGCAGGACCGCTGGACTGCGGGGCTAGACTTCCCCAACTCTGTGTGACGCCACGTAGGAATTCATGCCCTCTCTCTGAGATCTTGATCTTTGCCTCATTTGCTGCTAAAGCTGTTTGTATTTCGAGCTCCTCTTTTTCACTTTTGAGCTTAGCCTCTTATTCTTCCAGCACTCTTTTCTGTTTCAAAGATGATGTCTTAATTAACAATGTAGCCCGCTCCAATTCTACCTTCATGCATGTGGACGACGCAGACAATGATTTTTTCTGTATTTTGACTTGTGTACGGCACTTTGGCCAACTGCAAAGTTTTTAAAGTGCGTTATAAATAAAGTTGGTATGGTATAGGAGCAATACAACCTATAGCTTTCTCAAAACCTACGGTAGAAAAACAGTGTGGCTCTGTCCTTGTGGCTGCCGTTCCTCCTGTCTTTCGAACCACCTTTTCCTCTCTCTCTGAGCACTCTCATTTCCCTGAAAGCAACAATGCAGAGTTTTTGGCTGACCAGCTTTAAAACACAAACTTAATGGACAGATGGACAACAGCAGAGGCAGCCCAAACTGTCTGTGGAAGCACACAGGTCTGGATGCTAGCTGCAACACTGCCACTTATTCAGACAAATCCCAATGAGCTGCTTTAACAGCTCTAATGATATGCCCACTTTAGTAGCCTTTGAAATGTATGTGCTTTGAGCCATAACTCCAGCTCTGTTCTTTCACTGTACCCCACAGATCCTTGATAAAAAGAGGTATAATCCATGCGCCAGTTGGCTCCAGGACTCAGCCTGGGACAACATCATTATGCTGGACAAGCTTCCAAACTTCCGCGGCATCACAGCTTCTATTGAACAGGCCCCTAAGAAGTGGCACGAGTGGTTCACCAGCGCCGAGCCAGAGAACACTGCTCTGCCAGGTCTGTGTGTGTGTGTGTGTGTGTGTGTGTGTGTGTGTGTGTGCGTGCGTGTGTGCGTGTGTGTGTACGTGTGTAATTTGGTTAATTTTAGTTTTTATTCATGGACAATCATAAATAATGTATAAATGATGAAATACTGTAGCTGTCACACACACCATATCCACGGCTTTTCAGACCTCCATGGTGGTTATTATTAGAAAAAATATAGATTAGGCACAGGCATGTAATGAACAGTAAAACCTATATTCCTGCCTGTTTTATTGAGTTTTGAACACTAAACACAAACTAAACATTTTTTGAAATCCCGTCAGATAAAATCTTTAATTACTGAGGTGACAGAAAACTTTTTTGCTCATAATATACAGCAAAAGTTATTATTTTTGTCTGTATTCACCTGAAGTGTGTGGTCTTAAACACCAGACTCCACGCTTAATTTCATACTTGCATTAAAAGAATCAAATGTTAGTTGTATATTCTGTCCAGTCCTTCACATCTTGCCTTTAGCTGATTAAATGACGCTGTGTTGTTGCTGCTGGTGTTGTGTGCAGACAGCTGGCAGTGGCACTGTAGCGACTTCCAGAAGATGTTGGTGGTGCGAGCCTTACGTCAGGACCGTGTGTCTTTCTGTGTGACCACGTTCATCTGTACCAAACTGGGCCGGCGCTTTGTCGAGCCGCCAGTGCTGGACATGAAGGCGGTCAGTGGTTCATTTTCATTGCAGATATGTTTGGTCAGAACTTTATTTATGTGGTAAAAAACAAAACCTGTTGTCCTTTGTACGTGATGATAGCATTTCAGTGTTTAACAACTATGAGCTTATAATGACTTCAGGCTCATCCATTTATATGAACCCTTCCTCTAGGGAATTCTCATTCTTTTCAGCCAGGCATAAATCCTTTTCCAGGATTGACTACATATTTATTTCTAAACCATTATTCAAGATAATTAGTGACACAAATATGATTCCCTTCCCATTATCAGATCACAGAGCTGTTTCATGCTCCTTTCTTATTCAAACAGGCACCAAGCTTTAGGCCTTGTCCACAAGTAGCAGGGTATTTGTAAAGCCGAAGATCCTCCTCAATCTGTGTACAAAAAAATGTGAGTCCACACAACCTTATTTAAAAAAGAAAAGCCATCCATACTTAACCGCACAAGTGCATTTTAATGCACATTCATCAGCATCCCAAACTGATAGACTGCGGTAGTTCCCCAGATTCTATCCAATCAGAGTAAACTTCCATCTCTTGTCAACACTTACCTCGTTAGATAAGCAGTACAGCGTTAGAGCTACTTTTTTCACCACACTGACCCGTGATGGCATTATGGTAGACTGCCCCTCGATGTGCGTCGCATCGCCGACAACAACAAGGAGCGAGGATTGTGAAATTCTCACGCCATTCCTCAGGGAAGCAAAAAGTGCTTGAACTATGGTTAAAACCAACACAGTTTTGAGGGTGTCCATGCTGCCTCTGCTCTGAATGTAAACAATGACATGCGTGACCTGAGTATATTTTGGTGCAGGCAGTTACGTTTAGCCTAAAACCCTGGTTGCTTATGACCACACAAAAACGCATAAACTGAGTTTTCACAGATCTTCACCTTGGTCAGAGTTTTTAGAAAACCTTGTTTTTACTGGCAGAAACCTCCGGTTTAATGTGGATGACAGTCCAAATCATAGGAAAATACCATCGTTTTTTGAGACACCCTGCTACGTGTGGACAAGGCCTAATACGTCATTACTCCAGAATGAGGCCTTCACACAGAAAATTGGATTAGTTTATTAGTGGTGACAAAGTCAGTAGATGACCCATGGATCCTATGGGACGTAGTGAAAGTGTGTATTAGAAACACAACTATCTCCTTTGTCTCTAGATTAAACAAAGAAAAGAATCAAAGAAATGCAATGAACAAGAGATTGCTGCAATAGAACGAAAACCACAGCTGAAAATAAAAAAAAACAACAGAAACTACTAGAAGAATGAAGTGGATTGCTGAGACAGAAAGCAGAGTTTCAAATACACAGAACCAATCCAATCCACTTCATTTGTATTATTCCTGCTTTAGACCTGTTATAGTCCTGGTTTAGTCTTTTTGTAGTCCTGGTTTAGTCTTTTTGTAGTCCTGGTTGGTGTAGTTTACCACAGGAGTCTGTCCGCCTTCAAATCCTTAGAAAAAAAAAAATCTGTCACTCTGTAAAAATAATCAGACCCCAACCCCACACGCTTCTTTCGTACCTGTTTTGGAAAGAATTAAGGGTTGAGCTGAAATGTCTACACTGTTATTATTCTGTCCTTTATGCTTTACAGAGTGTTGTAGGTGTGGATGTAGATGTGCAGATGTGATTTATACATTTTTAACAAACTACAGGTTAAAGCTAATTTTGATAACCATTGTTCAAACCACTCACTTTTTGCCCTCTCAGACCACTGACAGCCATTTGACAGCATTTTGCCTAGTTGGAGACTTTTTGTCTCGGAGACAATTCAGTTGCACTCCATGAAGTCTCCGCCGGTGAGATACCACCTTTAGCAGCTATTCCTGCAATTACGACAGAGGAGGAAACTATTACGTCTGATCCGGTCTCTATAAATCAGGGGTTCTTTTTTATGTTGTGAGCTACTTTTACAAAAACGGCAGCAAGCTACTTATGCTTCAAATAAAGACATGTAACTACCGGTATGCAACACTCTATACCAGATTTTCTTTCTAGTAGTATGAAATTTTTGTTGGTCTTTAGCATATTGTAAACTCAGACATTAAGAAAATAGTACTGTGCATCTATGTAAAGCATTTATATCAATTTCATGAACATGCAGGCTAGTTTTCTAGCATTTATGTGACTGTAGCACTAAAAAGTTGTGAAATGTGCTCATATTATGAACTCATCTGGGATGTTAGAAATGTGTGAGGAAAGTGAAAAATGAGCCTCTTTCAAAAACAGGTATAGTGCCTTTAAGTGGGATTGACCTGGAACCAAGCTGTTTATTCAACACAATTTAACAAAATGACCTTTCCTTTTCCTCTTTATTCTTTACATATACATAAATGTTTGGAGAGTTTTCAATAGAAAAAGAGTCATCATGCACATAGAAATGTTGACATCCTTTGGCGAGCTTCTTGGAAAAGACTGGTGAGCTACTGGTAGTTCCCGAGCCACTGGATGGAGATCCCTGGTATAAATGATGCCTTCAAAGTTTTGTTACAAACAACTCTATACCTCAGAAGCTATTTACAGCGAAGAGAGATGCAATCTTTTTTTTAATCCACTCGAACTATCTAAATTAACATCTGAACCCGCAGACTCTCTGGAACATCCATTTGCATTAAAAGCACTAACAATACATAGTATGAATAAAGGGAGATCTTCAGGCATGGATGGATCTCTCCTGAGCTCTACATCGCTTTCTGGACTCAGCTTGGACCTCTTCTATTAAAAATGCTACATTTTTTAATACTCGTTTACAGACAACTGTAATGTGACTATTATTTCCCTACTCTTAAAAAAGACAAACCAGCAACTGAGTGCCGGCTCCTATCGCCCTCTCAGCCTTTAACACCGAGGTGTATGCCAAAGTATTAGCTATAAGACTGGAGCACCATATGCCATATTTTCATTCATCATGATCAAACAGGGATCAAAGGTTATGCCATGTATCTGATAATATATGCTGGGAACTTCACGCTTTTGATGCATCTTCCAAATCCACTAACAAGAATGTTAGTTTTCTTTGTCATTAATGAGACGAGTGTCCAGATGCTGCTTTTAAAATGCAATTCCACGTGACCCAAAAAAAATGTCACGTGACCCACCTTTGGGGCCCAACCCACTGTTTGACAACCAATGCTCTAGAGCAGTGGTTCTCAACCTTTTCAGCTCTGGGGCACCCCTACACGTGCTTTCCGCAGTCCATGGCACTCCTTCATATTGTCATGTCACATCAGCACTATAACCCTGTGAGGTGTTGGTAGGATGCTGCATACTCTGCTGATCACAATAACCCTTAAGAGTCCCTCTTATTTCAATGTAAGCTAGTCTTGTCAAGTGTCAGATTATAAATGCTTTTTGGCTCCTATTTTAGCTCATAGGCCTATTGCACGTTTGGATTAGTAGATTTACCCATTTTAAACATGTATAAAACATAGGCCTAAATCAAAGTCAGATCTGCTGCTGTGGCAGTGTCCTGCTCCTGTCTACTCCTCTCTCTCCGTCTCTGGTCTCCTCCTCTCCCCTCTCTCTTTCCGTTTCCTGCTCCTGTCTGCTCCTCTCTCTCTCTCTGTCTTGCACTAAATTCTTAAATCCCAAAATGTTTGAATTGTTGATTTTGAAGGATACATGTTGACACGTTATGATAGATCGCGATCGCTAATACTGCGTGCGCATTTAAATTGCCTTCAATTAACCTCACTTTTGGGTTGCAGACTTTGCTGGAACGTTTCTCCGTCATCTGTGGACAGTTTTCTTCCAAATAAAAACTCAGAGAAAGCATTATATCTCATTTCGATCTTTTCACCAGAGCTCGCTCTGATTTACCAAAGCTGCTCCACAGTGCGAGTTAGAAAGCCTTGGCTCTCCGCAGTGCGCTGCGTAACGCCACACCCCCTCGGACAAAATGCTTTATTAAAACTAAATTGTTGAATTAAGTAATTATTTATTCAGTGACTAAACCAACTAAAACTAACATCTTATTGGGTTACAAATGTTTTCCAACAGTTAAATTGAATGTTTTTTTATCATTCACGCCTTTTGTGTTTGTCAAATAAATCATCAAACTTTTCCACTGCACCCCTGGACTTGTGACGTGGCACCCCGGTTGAGAACCCCTGCTCTAGAGGGTGTTAGCCACTCGGTTTTAGGCATAAAAGGACACTTTTGAGCAGGTTTGCACTAAAATGTCAAAATATTAACTGGAACATGTAGATAATACTATTACACACCCATTTACACAGTTTATCAGCAAAAAAAAGTTGGTTTGGTGTTTAGTTGTTCTTTAAGGCCTATTCACGTCACAAGATGTTCTTGCACCCAGCTGCCTCAATGACGTCTGCCCAAGTTCTTGTCTCACAGTTGGCTGCCATTCTTGGATCAACGAGTTGTTCTCGGACAGGATTTATCTGATTGGCATTGCTGCGCTTGTAATCGTGGCCTTAAGATCTTTGAGATGATATTCAGTATGGTGCTGTGGGATCCACAACAGTCCAGTCTACTTAAGCTTTGGCTGCCATGCATAGAGGGAAGGAAGAGCTTTGCTTCTTTATGCATAGCAGGACTTTATGAACCCTGTTTGATCACGATGAGCAAAGTCACAGTCTCACCTGGAGCTGCTTACATGTGATGTTCTGTGGTGACTCTTTGTGCTCAGGTCATGGAGGAGTCTACCTGCAGGACTCCGCTGATCTTCATCCTGTCACCAGGAGTGGACCCCACAGGGGCGCTGCTGCAGTTGGCCGAGTCCTTGGGCAAAAGCAGCCAGTTCCATGCCCTCTCCCTGGGTCAAGGACAGGCCCCCATCGCCAAGCAGATGATCTCAGATGGCGCCAAAAATGGTACAATCAGAATTAAAGCCATTTTTGGGTTATATGCCGAAATTAAACTGTTAATACTGATGCGTAAACAAACACGCCCTTAATGATCAGCTAGACCCTGGTATCAAAATGATTGTATTAAAGACCCTGGGGTAGGCTGACTGAAGAGAGGCTGCCAATGTGCTCACTGTCATACAGGTGCTGGAGGAAGTGTGTACCATCTGCGCCGCCATTTTTTGTCACTAATAACTAGTTTTTTATAGGAGTGGATGCCTTCCCCACACCAGAAACACCTCTGGTTATGAGCACAGACGTTCCTTCCAGTGAAGTGGTTACATCCAACGTAATGTTTTTAACCAGCTGCTGGTAACTTGGTATCAGTCCCAAACTTATTGTCCAGTTGGAAGTCACGTGGGGTCTCTGTGCATATAGCCCATTGGTTAAGTCTGAGAGAGGCACGTCCAATGTGTGAGGATGTGAAGGCCGTTGTTCAGCTCTGGTCTCTTGTCCGTAGGTCACTGGGTGTTTCTGGCCAACTGCCATCTGTCATTGTCCTGGATGCCTGAGCTGGATAAGCTGGTGGAGCTGCTGCAGGTGGAGGAGCCTCACCCAGACTTCAGGCTATGGCTTAGCTCCTCCCCAAACCCCGACTTTCCCATCACTGTTCTCCAGGCCGGCATCAAGATGACAACTGAGCCCCCAAAGGTCTGCTGACTCTCACAACTACACACAAACAACTGCAGTGGGACACTCACAATGTTCAGCATCTCATCAAATACTACTGCCAGTACTTTAACAAATACTTTCACAAATAACATAAACATAGCTCAAATCTAATATTTATCTTGACGTGACATCATGAGTGGATACTTCTAAACAAATAATAAATTGACTTCAAATAGTGAACTAAACCAATGCCAGCACTTTACTAATGGACACAGGATCGTGATTGGCTGAGGCATGAGTTCCATTTGAATAAGTCGTACATTTATTGATTATAAATATGTTTAATGTTAGGTTTAGTCACTAACGCTCTGAGCCTGTCCCAGACAAGGCCTTTGAACAAATGATTTGCTCGTCTCCACAGAGCCTGATGGAGAGGCTTATGTTTGTTCCTGGGTGATGACAGGGGTCAGGGGGCATATCCCAGCCTTTTGTCCACACAGGCGTGTACATGTGTAGATGGAGCGTGTTAACAGAACGTATCAAGGCTCTTTAAAGGAGCGTTCACACCAAAGGCTTCGTGGACGGCATCGGTTTTACATTCAAAATATATGGCAGACGTGTCAAGGGGCATCGAGAGATCGGGCGGCGCGTCACGGGCGTCCAGAGCTGCGTGTTTGTAGCTTTTCTCGTGTTTCAAGTGTCTGAGGCTAGTTAGAAAATCTGAACTTTCAGATACATGGATCCAAGAAGAAGCCAGAAAACAACAAAAACAAAGGAGGAGCAGCTAATGTCGTAGTTCCCTCGCCGTAACTAGGGATGGCGACAACTAAACATTTTCTTGACCGACCACCGAGCCTCATTAGCCGGTTAAAACCGGTTAACCGCATAGTTTAAAATATGCTACGCTATTTGAAACAACAGCCATTTCAAGCCGCGCCCTTTTCATACAAAATGCAGCTCTATGTGCTGGATCAGAGCTGAGAAAGCGGAGAGTAACCCACAACAAGTGCGTGCAGCTCCTGCGGCACTTTTACGCACAAAGAAGGCTGTTACAGGCTTCGGCCCATATCATTTTCATCTTCCCCTTCTTCACTGCTGGGCCGTCCCAATTCCCCGCTTAACGATCCCCTCTGATAGAGCTGGAAACAGGCCTTAAAAGTCAGGCCCGAAATGGCCTGAGCCTGACAGAATTCAACCCGAGCCGGACAGGTGCATTTTGATTGACAGCATTGTTAAAACCCGAACCCGTTTGCAGCCCGACCGTATTCAAATGCGACCTGTCACAGTCCCCAGTAGGCTACAAGGATCGCGCAAAACCACAAAGAATTAAACCAGGACTAAACCAGGTCTAAACCAGGTCTATACCAGGTCTAAACCAGGTCTAAACCAGGACTTAACCAGGACTAAACCAGGACTAAAAACCAGGACTAAACTAGGTCTGAACCGCATGGGTAGGCTACTTCTAATATTTCCGACCGTGTTTTCCTACAAAAAGCTTAAATTGCTTTCTTTGCGTTGTCTTGGTCAGAAGAATTCTCCCAAAATGTGCCATCCTGACGCTCCGGGGAGCTCTGTGCGCAACCTTCCCAGGGAAAATGCAGCTTGATCTCGCAAAGATCAAGCCCGCCGGCCCCATGTCTACAGGAGCGCTTTGAGCTCATCTTTTTCTTGACAAAGCGCTCTTCAATGCGTGTGGTTATGGTCTGTCGAGACGGGACTATGTATTTAAGCACTGTATCACACAAGTTGCAACTTGGATCTGTGTCATTTGTTTTGGTGAACACACACTACTTTTCTTTGCACGCTTCATCCTCCAGTCGCCTGTCCTGGCTCTCTAACCTCGTGTGTTTAGCCTGTAGCTTCTTTACTGTACGCAAACCTCGTGAGCGTGCGCCGCGCCCGCGAACCCAAACGCTGTGACCTCGCGTCAAATGTTTTTATTGGTTTATTTGGCGAGTTATGAAAAATTGGTTGTGAGGGTCTGAGGGATAATTTGTTCACTTCACACAAAACAATCTTGGAATGAGATGGCTAACTAATAGCATTTCGTCCACTGTCTATAATAGCGTAATTTAGAGATCACTTTTATTATTTTTTTTCACCGACAACCGACAGCTTTGATCGGTTAACGTTGGCGCGGTCAACCAGCAGTCAAATGGTCATCGGTTAACATCCCTAGCCGTAACATCACATTTACACCCTGTCTCTGCTCTCTCATGAATCATATTCCCATTTTAGCCACTGTGGGTTAAAAACTGACCGAGATGAGGGAAACAAATCACTGTGGCTCTGGGCGCTGATATCGCTTCCTCCCACCTCTCAGCAGAGGAAAACTAAAAGGAGCAAGACAGAGCGGGGACATGGCTGAGGAGGAGCGGGCAGCAGGGTACAACCACTGCCATGGTAGACCGTCAGCCACAGAGAATCCCCTCCCACACGTGCTCTTTGCGTGCTCTTTGCACGTGTGGGAGGGGCTAACAGAAATGTTATCAAGCGTTCTTTTTTTTTTTTTTTTTACAACCTTTCAGTAGCACATGCAGTCATCCTAAATACAAAAGATGACACTTTTGTGTTTAAAATGCCAGATGTCATGTTCATAGTCATGTTGGACTAAGATAGACTGTTCATCTTGTAATACTTGATAGAAATAACAGTGGTAAAGGTCTACAACATGTAGATGATGATTCATGTTGAAGGAGGAGTGGATTAATAATGGTGATGAGAGGAGAGAGGGATGATTGACAGGTTTGACTATGGAATGAAGAAAGTTGGCCCAGGTTTGAATTGGAGTATACTGTAGTGGTGGAGCTTAAATCTGGGACCTCTAGCATCAGGGCTAGAAACATTAAAAAGCCTTGTTCGGGATGTGGATCAGGGCGTTTGCTGCTAGCTCCCTGTTACAATTACTTAAATAGGCTAACACATACAATACAATTAAACCAACACGAGAATGATGGTGTTTCAAAAGTCCTCCTGCCGCCTGAGATCGGTGCATAATGTTTATGTTGATGTTGATACAATTGCCACTTCTCTTGTGTAAATTTTGGTCAGAGAGAAACGCTGACAGCAGTCAGCTGACAAACATAGGCCAGGATTTCTCCAGACAGTGATGTCATCCTCTCCAATAGTTGTTTGTGAACCTTCAGGGGGTGAAGGCCAACATGAAGCATCTGTTCCAGCTGGTGACCGAGAGCCAGTTCAGCCGCTGCTCCAGACCAGTGCCCTACAGGAAGCTGCTCTTCTCCCTCTGCTTCTTCCATAGTGTCCTGCAGGAGAGGAAGAAGTTCCTGCAGCTTGGCTGGAACATTGTGTATGGCTTTAATGACTCTGACTTTGAGGTAACAAACATGTATGATCACTGCACGTGTGCTCATGTACTGTATATTACAAATGGTAAATGGTCACATTTATATAGCGCTTTTCTACCTGCTGTAGGCACTCAAAGCGCTTAACATCAAGGAACCACTCACCCATTCACACTCTCATTCATACACAAATGTACACAGACACTGGAGGCAAGGTGGGTGAAGTGTCTTGCCCAAGGACACAACGACAGTGTGCGCCTGCGGGGATCGAAAAGCTAACCCTCCGATTACAAGACGACCCGCTCTACTACTTGCGCCACCGTCGCCCCACAATACTGTTTCTGCATCACAATCATGGGTTGTTTAGTTCTCGCGTACTTCAGAGTATGATCAACATACACCCAAAATATACACCATAAGTACAGCTTAAATGAGGCCCAATATACTGGCCACTTGTGTTTTCCCAACATAGACTATAGACAGAACATGAAGGATCTTTGAGTGTGTCTGTGATGGTCTTTGCAGGTGAGTGAGAACTTACTTAGTCTGTACCTGGACATGTATGAGGAGATTCCCTGGGATGTGATCAAGCAACTGATCGCTGGGGTCAACTATGGAGGTCACGTGACTGACGACTGGGACAGACGCCTGCTGATCACATACATCAATGACTACTTCTGTGAAGCTGCAGTCACCCAGCCTTCCTTCAAGTAAGACCCAGGTCCCAGATACTATGTGTATGCCAGAGAACCTATATTCTCGTTTCTTTCTTTAGTCTATTCGCTCATTTTATTCTTTTTTCCTTTTTTTAAAAGATGACTATTTGAGCTACTGTGACAACGCAATGTCCCTTGTGGATCAATAAAGTCAGAGAATTACAGATACGAATGGAGATTCCTTTTCCGTGATCATAACCTTGCGCTTCAAGATGTTTTCCTGCGAGATTTGTTTCACAAACTCTGGGAAGTACATCTTGAAAGAGTCCAATCACTTACGTTCGGCTTGACTCAACCATTTGTGCGGACGAATGAGGTGCCTGCATTGGGGTTTAAGGCGGGACATGTAGGTATGATGTTGCACCAAACGCTGAAGAATAACAAACATGGCTACGTCTAAGGACTTATTTTTGATGATTGACTCTGTTTTAGCTAAAATGCTACTATTTCTGCTTTGAAAAGAAGCAAAGAGACGTTTGTGCTTTTCTCTCGACTGGATTCACCAAATGTACAGTAGGCGGGTACTAACAGGTGTTTCACCCAATTACCTTGAAGTATTGCTGTAACGGTCCCTCCCTTTCACAAGCGGATTGAACGAGAGCCATTCCAGATTGATCATGTGTAGAACTCAGATCAGAGAGATACACATCAATCTGGCACACGTAGGTTAGCTTGATCTGTCCGTTTCGTCACTCGCTCTTTTTACAAAGCCATAGTAATGCAGCAGTACCATGAATAATCATATTTTTAAGGCACATTTAAACATGCCTATTTTGTTCTATCTTGTTACTCTCTTGTTGTCATTACCATTTCTACTGTTGTAATGTTTTATTATAAGACTCCAATAAAAAAAAGATCAGTTTCCAGACACAACATACAATACTTCACTTATTTAAATAAACAGGACTCCGGGGACTCGAATCAAGACGGCGGCGGAGTAAGCACGCTCTGAATAGCTCTCTAAACTTTCCCTTTGCTACCCCCTCCAAACTCGATATTTGTGGCTGTGATTTACATGTTCAGCACCGAAGAAGACACAATTCACATCGGATAAAATAAGGGGAGAAACATGTCTAGACTCACCAGGAAAGCGGCGTCCGCCAAAGCTAACCCCCAACGAGCCCAAGCTAACGTTAGCCACGACTTAGTAGCGAACTGCGACTCCCCGATACTACAAGCTATGGCTAAGCTAAAAGCAGAAATGTGGGCGGATCTCACCACGCTGAAGCAAGAAATAAGCGGCCACTTCGACAAAACATACAGCAAGCTGGACAAGTTCACTGAGGACCTGCAGAGCCTGGCGGCTCGTGTGGAGGAAGTAGAATCTAAAGTCTCCCGGCTGGAGATTTGGGCTAAGGACGCGTCTGGGGCCCTGGGTACAGCTCTGGAGGAACGCGTAGCCCTCCAACGAAAGGTGATCAACTTGGAAACAAGATTGAGAATAAATAAGATCCGTATATTCGGACTGCCAGAGGGGTTTGAAAGGGGCTCTATGCCGCAATTCATGGATTCCTTCTTGAAAGCCCAGCTGCAGCTGCCGGAAGACTCAGACCCGCGTACTTACGGAAATGCTCGGGACGTTTATGCCGACTTGGAGAAGAGAGGTTATCCATTGGAGGGGTGCTCGGCTGCGCAAGTGGAGGACCGCCCGGTTGAGCAGGTGGATGACCTCTCGTTGGAGCAGAGGATGGACCGCATGAATGCGAAGTTGGTGGCCAGCATGGAAGATGCCTTGCATCGAGTCCTGGTAGGCATGCATTAGGTGGGAGTATCGTTTTCCTGGACACCTTTTCTTTATTATTATTATTTTATTTGTTGGACTTATAGGATAGAGGTAAGATAGTTTTATAGTTTTTTTTTTTTTTTATTGATCTCACAATGGAGAAATTTACTTGTCACAACAGCTCTTAGGACAGTATCACACAGGGGGGTGCACAAAGTCAGGAAAAGTGTCATCAAAGAAGCAAAACAACAGGTAATAGTAATAATAGTAACAATAAAATAAAATAGAATAAAGATAGTCTCTTAGCATCTCTCTGTAAATAAACTGTACAAACATCTCTTAAGCACTAAATAGATTAAATAAACTAAAAAATAAACTCTAGGCTGAATTGTATGAATGGAGTTATCATTGCAGGTGATATATGATAAATGACTGTTTACATTCAGGCGGTTTATAAAGTGACATTGCAGATATTGTGAACACAGATGTTATTGCACATAGTATTGTTATTGCAGGTGTCTATGCTTATAGGCACAATTTCTTTCCTTGTAGGGCCCTCTAATCGCAGAGGCTTTTCCCTTCTGCCCCTCCAACAGGGTCCTTACCGAGGAGCCTAGGTCTACCCTAGCCG
>OMNZ01073697.1:0-22826 GCA_900303255.1 Lesueurigobius sanzi
TATCCTCAGAGTTTCTCCTGTTGTCCCCACCAAAAAATGCTTATCTTCCATCTCTTCCATCTTCTTCCTTTTCCTTCCTACCTTTTTATTGACAGCAGCTACACACAAGGAGAGTGTGGCGAGGAGGGGCTTCTGAACAGGGCTCTCGGCAATCCAGGAAGCATAACTAGGAGCGGTTTTCTGTAAGGTGTTTTACATCAATGTAGCATTTTCTAACCAACACTGTGAAATAATCATCAAGAAGCCGAATAAACCATCAATAGTTATTGCTGATAGAATTCATATTGATATTCACAAGTTGTCTTTCTCTACCGTATCATGAATCGAAGTTGAGCAACAGCCAGTGCTGATCTACATGTTGAGTTTCACCAGTTCGCAGCATGTGGCGGTAGAAGGCTGCGTTGGTTCCACAAACACAACACAGAGCTGGTCAAAGATGATTCTCCGTGAGAGTAAATGGGGTTGAAAAGTTACAGTGCAGCTGCGAGATGGATTGGGCTCTTTGTAAATGTCATCAAAAACGGTCTAAGCCGCAGATGAAACACTTTGGGGATTTAAGGCGCGGGGATGTTTGTGTTGGAGTTTGCAGGAGGAATGAGATGCGCGAGGCGAACTGTCACAATACACAATAATCCTCTCCACCTGATTAGTGCAACCTGACAGACGTACAGTGAAGGCGTGGAGGAGGAGGAGGAGGAGGGGCTGGAAGATCTGGGGGGAAAACAACTGACACGTTTTTTGTAAAGTACAGTTGTGCTCATAAGTTTACATACCGTCTAACACACTAACCTTCTTTCCCTGTCATGGTTCGTGGTTGTGCGAAGCCGATGTGCGTCCACAAGTGATAGTCAGCAGCACATTTGCCCGTGTTAAGTGTGTACACGGTATTAGACTTACAGTGGGGCAAAAAAGTATTTAGTCAGCCACCAATTGTGCAAGTTCTCCCACTTAAAAAGATGAGAGAGGCCTGTCATTTTCATCATAGGTACACGTCAACTATGAGAAACTATGAGAATCCAGAAAATCACGTTGTCTGATCTGACCTCTGTAATTGCCAACAAAGGGTATATAACAAAGTATTGAACTTTTGTTATTGACCAAATACTTATTTTCCACTATAATTTGCAAATAAAGTCTTTAAAATTCAGACAATGGGATTTTCTGGATTTTTTCCCCCACATTTTGTCTCTCATAGTTGAAGTGAACCTATGATGAAAATTACAGGCCTCTCTTATCTTTTTAAGTGGGAGAACTTGCACAATTGGTGGCTGACTAAATACTTTTTTGCCCCACTGTACATCTCTTGTGCCATGCAGTCTTGTGTGCCATAAAATAAAATAAATAAACATATTTTTTGTTGCTTAAAAAGAAATTGAACATATATGAATGAAGAGTTCATTTGCATAAACAGATCAGAAGTGTTGACAAAAATAAACGTAGGCTTGTAATTTTCTCTTTGTGGATCTGTGATGTTAATGACCAGATCACTTTTGGTTAATCAGAAATATGAAGTCACTTGTTATTGATGAAATTTATTCAACTTCACTTTTCCTAGTATCAATTTAAGAGAACAGTGATTAAAAGCTGAAACTATTTAGCAAGTTCCCAATGTGGATGTTTTAAAATATCAAACTCAAAAGTGCAATTCATGAAACGCTGCTGAACTGTAAAAAAAAACATTTAAAAATGGCCACAGTCTTTGTAGCTTGTCGTGAGTTGTCGTCTGTAAACATTTGTCTCTTGGATCCTTGCAGCCCCTGTCTCGGTGCCAGTCATGGGGTGTGCGTGTTGCAAACATAAGAAGTCGGCCAAAGCAGCGCCTGCACTAACGACCGCGGCCATTACAGATGTGTCTCTTAGCAACACAGACGGGGGCGTGTCGTCCCTGAACGCCCGCTACTGTCCCGACCCCACTCAGATCATCCCGGACTTCAACAAGGGCTTCTCGTGTGGGACCGTCTTCCCCAGCAGCAACACGCCGCTGCGGCCCGGAGGCATCACCAGTACGAACCATATCTTTACATGCCTTACAAGCTGTGTGGCTGTTGTAACTTATTGGTTGTTTTCACATTGTAGAATTCTATTTCACTTGGGGGTCAGGGTTCAATACAACTCTATGGGAGAAAAACAGTTTTTGAAGGAAATTTCCAAAATGAAAATTGACAAACCTCATACTTGATCATTATTTGATAGTAATTGGATTCATATACGTGCCATATTATTCTTATGGCTGAAAGTCCTGTGTACTTACCATGGTTACCCACGCAGAGTTTTCAGTTGACCCCCAGCTCAATGTTGAACTATAGACTCTTTCGCTGCTTACATCATCAGTGACATCAGCTGGAGGCAGGAAGTGAGCAAGAGAAATAAGATTAAACTAAAACTAGTGATTATAAGTGTAAAACTACAACTAAACAATATGGTCCTGTTGTGGCTTAAGTCACAAGAACAAGAGGAATGACAATTGTGAAGATAAAATAAGGTTTTATCTGATATTTCCAACAATTCCTCTTATTCTTACACCTTAAGCCACAACAGGACCACATTTTTTAGTTGTAGTTTTACACTTATAATCACTAGTTTCAGATTAATCTTATTCCTCTTGTTCACTTCCTGCCTCCAGCTGATGTCACTGATGATGTAAGCACCGGAAGGGTCTATATAGACACCTAAATAAATCACTTATTATACATGTATGATTGTGATGCTTTTTTGTGTCCAGGTGGTGGGGTGACTCTCTTTATCGCTCTGTATGACTATGATGCTCGTACTGAAGATGACCTCACGTTTCAGAAAGGAGAGAAATTTCAAATCATCAACAACACGTGAGTAGAAAAACATGAAGTTTGGATGTGTTCTACTGTGCAATGCTCAGGGCCGGCCCAAGCATTCATGGGGCCCTAAGCTGAATGTGTCGTAGGGCCCTCGCTACTTCAATTTAATTTTGGATAGATCTATGTTCCCACAAATGACACGCAGCCTCAACCGAACTATGTTTGCGAAAGAAAGTAGACCACGCTGCAAAAAGTAAGCTAGAAATGAGTAAAATGTTCTTAATAATTGTATATTTGCCCTTGATTTCAAGAATTCTGCCAGTGGAGTAAGTTTTTTACTCTTAAATTAAGAAGTTGTGAGTGTGCTTTGATATTTTCTTTTATATTTTTTTTCAATTTACTTGAAATTAGAATATTGATGAGGTTAGTTACTCAAATCATGGGAAAATATACACATTTTAATTCTATATCTTTCTAGATTTCTTTTTGCAGTGCACAAGTTATTTTTAGGAGACATTTGAGATTTGTGGAAATGTATGAGGCCCACAAATATACAGTATGCACTATTGGGGGCCCCCAGGTTGGTCTCGAGGAGGCCCTAAGCACCTGCATATAGTCTGCTTATTAGGCTGGGCCGGCCCTGACAACGCTTCATAGCACTAATGAAGCATTGACAGGGCCATATCTACGAAGTGGGCAAAGTGGGCATTTGCAGGGGGGGCCCAATTTGAAGGAGCCCTTATCCCCCATTATTCTCCCTTAAAAATCACTCAAATGCCATACTAATATTGCAATTTCCAGAATAACTGTACATGATTAACAAAGAAATGTATTATCATAATGTACACCAATTATATAAGAGGTAAGAATTGGTGCCCTATTTGGATTTGAGTATACACTGAAGAATCCAGCTTCTTTACATCATGAGCCAGTTTAGCCAGTCCCAAACTTGGATAAATATGGTTGCATCTAAATTAAAGGCTCTGCCAAATAGTAAAGATGGATAGTATAATGGCTAGTTTATAGGCTTATTACAACAATTCAGCTTAATCCAATGGCTACAAAAGACAAATACTAGTTTTTTTTATTTGTTTATTAGATGGAAGTATTCAAATGTCAGAGAGAAGGGCAATTGTTTTCTTCACAGAGCACAGAATATTACTGTTAAGATGAGATAATGCTTTATTGATCTCACAATGGAGAATTTCACTGTACTGTTAATGCTTTACTAATATTGACGAAGTAGATTATGGCCCAGTGCGCTCCATGAACTCGTCTGTGTGTGTGTGTGTGTGTGTGTGTGTGTGTGTGTGTGTGTGTGTGTGTGTGTGTTCACAGAGAGGGCGACTGGTGGGAGGCCCGCTCTCTGGACACTGGAAACTCAGGTTACATCCCGTCCAACTACGTGGCTCCTGTGGACTCCATACAGGCTGAGGAGTAAGTGCCCACAGGCTATACAGATTATACAGCCAAGGTGCAGGTTGCATTCATGTTCTCGTATTTTCAAATTTGATGATGTCATGACTTCAGTGGGAGGCCAGGAGAGAGACAGATTCAGAGGGAAATCTCAAAACAGAAATTCCATAAATATGAAGCGTTACAGGAAGTAAAAATCCCATTCAAAAATGGCATAGACTTATCACCTACAGCACGTGGAGACTTATGGGCATAAAACACACAATAATAAATTAAAGTTGCATCCAAAACGTTCTAAACCAAAAAGTTATAAAAGCATTTTTCTGTGTTTTCAAGTAGTTTTCAAGTTTTCAAGTTTTTCTTGCTTGTAAAATATCCGCGCTATGGCTAGTGGCCAATTAGAATTTTTCGAAAAGTCTAGAGATTTTTAATGGGATTTTTACTTCCTGGCATCAGAAAGAGCCTGGATAAGGGTGGGACTATGGTGCTCCTTTGAGTTTGGATCTACAAATTTGCAACATTAATCTCCCACATTTTTTTTTTCAAATATGGTCACCACTTTTGTACATCTTAGTTAATTTGGCCTTGTTCATATTTTACATTGAACTTTGAACTTTGTTTCCCTGTAATTAAGGAGATATTAGACCTGTAAACCAAGACAAAAAAAAAATCTGCATTTTGACAGTTACCATAGTGACCACCATAGAATTCCTACCCGCCAACCACCTGAATTTTAACTATAGGGTCTTCAGAACGCACCCTATTCTTAAAATGGCTAGCATGTTGACTGGGCTCTGAGGTCAGTGGCATGTGCTACTGTGGTGACCTGTGTGTTGTCGTCATGGCGACAGGTGGTATTTTGGGAAGATGGGGAGGAAGGATGCAGAGAGGCAGCTGCTGGGCCACGGCAACCAGAGGGGCACGTTCCTCATACGAGAGAGTGAGACCACCAAAGGTGAGAGACACAAAGTTTAAACAAGTACTTCACAGTAGAAGTATTGTTACGATATCATCAAATACTGTATAAAGTACACACTGCCACACCCAGGACTACTACCTTTACAGCTATTGACCGCTGTTGTACTAGCTACTTGTGACTGGACCTGGCCCTTCAAAACAAGGACTATCACATTACTGTCAATGACTATTCTTACTATACTACTAGAAGTATTATAGCATCCTTCCTATGTTCTGTTGTGTGTTAAATCATTTATATGTTGGTCTAATTATATGGCTATGAAATATAATGTGCAGTTTTCTGTTTTATTTCCCAGGTGCCTACTCTCTGTCCATCAAAGACTGGGATGATACAAAGGGAGACCATGTGAAGCACTATAAGATCCGCAAACTGGACAACGGGGGCTACTACATCACCACCCGCTCGCAGTTCGACACGGTGCAGCAGCTGGTCGACCACTACACTGGTAACACAGTAACACACTTTGTTTTCGGTCGAAACTGCATTAGGAAGTTTGACTTTCGGCCTTTAAACATGATATTTACAGCTTTGCACAGCAGGCCCAGCACTTCCTCTTATGTGTGTTGTGTTTGTACAACTCTGCCTTCTAGCGTCTGATGCTGGTAATGCAGCTTTCCAGAGTGGGACGCTACTGTGTACACTTCTCCTTCTCTTTTCTTTGGGCTAAATGTTTCTCAGGGCAAATAATGGAATTGTGAACTATCCTATATTTTCAGATACACAGTAAATTTGAAACTTTTCCTGTACACTATTGACATAAAAAACGAAAAAAAAAAAATGTGTTACAATTGTTTGTTTATTTAAATAATCTTAATATAGGATATAGCCAGGTTTAAATTTATAGGTTTATTTAGTTGACATATTAGTTACAGAAGGGTGTTTTGATAAAGAAATGTTTATAAATAAATAAGTTCACCTTTTTGGGGTTCAAAGCTCAATAACACAGGTTTTAATATAGATAATATAGAAAACCCTTCAAAGGTAGATTTGGTCTTCAGGTGCTACTTTAGTGGAGATGCCGTATTGAGAGAAAAATACATATCGAAACCTTTGTAAAAACCTTTGTGCGACACTGTTTGGGCCAAAGGGGCCATACTGTATACAGTATATAAACTATGGGGGAAGGTTTAATCAGTATTGTGAAAAAGTATTTGGTTTCAGGCGAAAGTTTTAGATGTTAAGAAAGAAAGCAGTGTCTCCTCTTATTTGATGTTATATTAAATACATTTTTAACTTATACGTCATTATTCACAAAATGAAAAGTCACAAATAAATCTGCTCCATGTAAGACCAAAGCAGATGCCGTGTATAATTAAAATCCATAGCAGCATTGCTCTGTTTCGACTGCATGAATATTGTTTGTTTGTTGCATTTAGCGACTTCTTGTTCTGTTACATGTCAGCTACATCACCTCCAGTTTTGTTCACCTTTGTTCGCTGCCCCCTTTTTGCTTCCCTGTTTCTGCCCCCCCCTGTCCCGTCTGTGTGTCTGTCTCTCTCCGCCTCAGAGAGAGCAGCGGGCCTGTGCTGCCGGCTGATTGGCAGTTGTAAGCGGGGTATGCCTAAGCTGGCCGACTTATCGGTGAAGACCAAGGACATGTGGGAGATTCCCAGAGAATCCCTGCAGTTGATTAAGAAACTGGGCAATGGCCAGTTTGGAGAAGTCTGGATGGGTAGGACTGTTGATGTGCAGTGGGTTGAAGGGATGATGGCAGCACACCTGGGTACAAAGAAACAAACAAAGAATATATTACATGTTGCTGTAAATTTCTACTGGATCATTTACTAAGATAGCGAGCTAAAATGAGAAAGTTCTATTCAAGTTGTGTTAACATGCAGAAATAAATTAGTAAACCAAAAATATTCATGAATTGTTGACTTCAAATGAAGTTGTTTTGACACCCAGGTGTGCACAGTGTTATCCTGCCCCCTGCTGTTGAAGCATGTGCATGTTCATCATCTCACCTCACATTTTTGTCACCCCCATCTCATCTCTGCTCCCTCCTTCCTCATCCATCTCCACCTTTCAACCTAACTGAATCCCTCATCCTATTTCCACCACCTACACCTCTCTGCACCTATAACAGGCACTAATGATGGGCTGTGCTATTTCCTGACCACGGCGTGTCCCAACGCCACGCCGCTCACTATGGGCCTTGGGCGGGATGCCTGGGAGGTCTCGAGGGACACACTGTCCATGCAGAGAAAGCTGGGACAGGGCTGTTTTGGGGACGTGTGGATGGGTGAGAAAGAGAACCTCTACAGGCTTAAAGTTTACTACTGTGTTGTCTTAGTCAGTGTCTAGCTTTGGCTTCTATTTTATAAAGTCTAATGTCTATTGATGTAAGTTACTCCATATTATTATGTACAGCGTTCATTATTGGCGTTCATGTTGCAGTATTTCCTGAGCTGTGCAGAGTTTCTCCTCGTGTCCAGTCCATGTCTCAGGTGCAGCTGGTTTTTGTGTAAGACCAGTAAACCACCATCTTTAACCACATTTCTTTGTGCTTGATCACAAACAATAACATGGATTTGCATGAGTGTCATCATTACAATATGGGCTGTGTGTTTATGTCTTTCTGTATGTAAGAATGATAAAGCATGCCTGTGTTTGTGTCATTTGCATATTCATCTCTGTGCCACTGTCCCTGTGCTAATGACGCTACATGTGTCTATAGGTACTTTTAGGTTGTGAGTTCCAATGTCCCTGTCTGTATTCTAGGCATGTGGAATGGCACCACTAAGGTGGCTGTGAAGACTCTGAAGCCAGGAACCATGTCCCCCGAGGCCTTCCTGGAGGAGGCTCAGATCATGAAGAGACTGCGCCATGACAAGCTGGTGCAGCTTTATGCAGTCGTTTCAGAGGAGCCCATCTACATTATCACTGAGTTCATGAGCCAAGGTAGAGCAGGGGCCAGCTGGCAGCCTCACTACTGTACACTCACTATCACGGTTGGATGTGATTTTAATCTATGCATACATGCATGATATCATCCTTTAAAACGGTTAGACAGACAATTATATCTGCTCTTAAAAAACACTGAAAAAAAACACAAATTGGCAGCGGTTTTAAGGCTCAAGGGGAGACTTTTTAGTAAATTAGAAGACCACAAGTTCAACTGTACTTACATCCGGAGGGACACAAACTGTATTTTACCAAGCAAAGGAATTTAATTTCTGTCTGGAGTATGCACTTTGACCTCCCTGAGGTGGCGGCCCGTGACAACAGAAAGCTTCCTTCAATACTCTGACAAACAGAACATCACAAGGTTCACATCTGATCTAATAAACCCATGAATTGGATAAAAATGTTGAGAGGCATTTGGTATGAGTAAATATTTGTTGTGTGTTTTGATAAATATGAATCATGTGGTGAGAATGTTAACAGTTTATTATGGCAGGCGAGAGGCGTCCATCTGATGTACAGTATGCTTTCTGCTTCAGGAAGTTTGTTGGACTTCTTAAAAGACGGAGAGGGGCAGAGTCTCAAACTGCCTCAGCTGGTGGACATGGCCGCTCAGGTAGGTCCTTGGTGCACTAACGTTCACCGTGATGAACTCACTGAACTCTCTGTCTCTGCAGATTGCAGCCGGAATGGCATACATAGAACGAATGAACTATATCCACCGTGACCTGCGCGCTGCTAACATCCTGGTCGGAGACAACTTGGTGTGTAAGATCGCTGACTTTGGCCTGGCCCGTCTCATCGAGGACAACGAGTACACAGCTCGACAGGGTAACGCCACATGGTGCCTTTCAGCATCATCACCAGAATAACTGCCTGTGTGGCTTTATTTTTGCACAGAACGTGTCCTAATTGTTAGAGTATTCATGTGCACTTGTTGCCATGGTTTCAGGGGCTAAGTTTCCCATTAAGTGGACGGCTCCAGAGGCTGCGCTGTATGGACGCTTTACCATCAAGTCTGACGTGTGGAGCTTTGGCATTCTCCTGACTGAACTCATCACCAAGGGGCGTGTCCCATACCCAGGTTGGTATTGTACGCCTAATTACGTCCCTGAACTCACAATGAACGAGGCACTAAGCACACACACTCAGACTGTACATACAGGCAAAGAACACACTTGTTACAGTTCATTTTAATCACTCCATAAAGCCTCCAACACAAAACTTTGAACACAAGTCATGGTTTGCACACAGTTCCTTATCTGTCATTTTTTTCTCTTTGAACTCATGTGCCAACCACAGCACACATGATGCCAAATACATACACAGATTCCACTGCTGTTCCACGAGACGACACTGATGTAAACGTGTTCAGTGTTTTGTTGTGCCGTGTGTTATGTATTCCAGTTGTGCAGGTTTTGACACCGAAGTTGAAAAAGTTTTTACAGGAAAGTGTGATTTGGACCCGGGAGAGCAGCGCCTTGTGAATTGGGTCTCAACAAAGTGAATAGCGTGCGGTGTTTGTGCAAACGTGTGTCTCAGGAGCCGTGTCTTATCAATTGAGGAAAAACTGTAATCTAGAATAAATTCTCTTTCATGAATGTACAAAGTTATATTTGAGTCGGTTGTGTTACAAATGCTTCCCAGACTGCTCATTACCATGCAGATCTGGTAGCATTCTTAGCCAAACCTGGCTGTACCCACTGTTTTAGTAATTTAGTGAGTTGGTAATTACTGCAGCATTAGATTTCAATAACAAATCTTTTACTTCTCGTGTAGCGCTGTTGCCTAACTGCTATGAAAAAATATCCATCCAAATACGCCCAAGCTAAAGCAGATTTTTCTTCAAGCGGGAAAGCGTTACCAAGACTTCCCTCCTGTATGCTTCCATCTACAGTACATGGCTGAAACATGCCCTCTCCACTTCCTCGCACTTTTTTTTTTCTTTTTTCCACATCAACCCTGTGTTTTCCTCCCCCCCTGTAGGCATGAACAACCGCGAGGTGCTGGAGCAGGTGGAGCGGGGGTACCGGATGCCCTGCGCCCCGGGCTGCCCTGCCTCCCTGCACGAACTCATGGTGCAGTGCTGGAGGCGAGAGCCCGACGAGAGACACACCTTTGAATACCTGCAGTCCTTCCTGGAGGATTACTTCACCGCCACAGAGCCCCAGTACCAGCCGGGAGAAAACCTGTGACAAACGAGACAAACAGACTGATTCAACTATTGACTTTCATTTTTACCCGAGACACGGGCTCCTCCGCGCTGGTCCTGCCTGCGCTTCTGTCGCTGTTGGCCCTGTTCAATATAGATGGTTTTCATTGACGTCACTTGGAGGGCAGTAACCATAGTGATACTCTGTAAACGACTATAGGTTGTTAAAATACAGATTATTTCTCTCTGCAATTAATGGGACAATCCACACAAAGTCAAATCTGGCACCGCATTCAACACATCATCTGTCAGCACATCAGAATCAGAATAGAATAGAATTTATTGCCATTGTCAATGAAGGTGTCACAGACTAGTTAGTATTTTTGATTAAAACCCTTTCTCTTTTGAAGGTATAGTATTTTTTCCCCACAGATCTGAGGTAAACCTGTCCAAGTCTAATATTTACATGATTTGAAAGTTATTTGTGTAGTGCGGGCTTCACTAGTTAAAGCTCAGTTACTAAATCCTGGATGTTCTCAGCTTTCAAATGATGAATGTCCAATCACTAAAAGCCTTCTACAGACATTATCTTTAAATATTCTCTGTCAAAATGCCCCCAACCAGTGTTTCTTTAGCTTCATGAAGTAAAACAATTGTAAAAAATACAATCTTCACACGCTTTTCGCAATAAATCCAATATTTCTTCTTAAAGGTGTCCAAGTGGTGACAGCAGAAAGGACTTTCAGCCATAAGAATAATCTGGCAGGTTTGTGTTATCATTACCAAATACATATCAGGTTCAACATTTGTTCAAGTTTATTTTTTGCAGGGTTCTGTCATAAACCCTCTCATAGAGTCGTACCGCCCCCTGCCCTCGGACCTCAAACATAAACACAACCTATTCAGCTCCCTTTGTGTTTCCAAGTCAGTTCTTCCTGATGAAAATATGTAAGAAAAGAAAAAGAGTAAAAGCCCAGACTTATGTGTGTCTTGAGTAAACTGGCTAGTATTTAGACCTCCAAGAACGACATTTGAAAACTGTCTATATTATATCATCTTTTTCCACCTACATTTTTTTGTTAGTTCAGCTATTTATCCAAAGATCACATGTGTCTCTCCAACAATAACAATTCACTCTTAATTAATCGCAGTCGAATCAAAATCAACAGGGTGAAGAGCGGGGAGAGACATTCAGCAAATTGTTGGAGCTGGGATTCAAATCCAGTGTCACGTGTTCATGGTAACATCCTTGTCCACTGGACTGTCTCTCTTTTATCTGTCAAAGACTGCAGTTATTTAGGTAATATATGATTCTCGACAAACAACAATTAAAAGCATGTTTACATAAGGATGTAACAAGTCACCCTTAACTTTTGACACCTACAAATGTGGGGAATTCTCAATTTGAACAATTAATCTAAAAACATGAATCACATGACATCACAACATCCCCAAGAGCCTATAGTTTAAGATGAAGGTGGATAGCAGGCGTTCCATCAAAACTATGTTGGTGGGCCCCCTGACACATATAGGCCTATTTATGAACAGACTTTGTAGGGCCCTCCCTTGCCTTGGGCCCTGGGTACTCAGTACCCTTTACCCACCCAGTGTGGCACCCCTGAGAGCAGCTGACAATCCCATGGTGGTTACCAGTGGTGGAAAGTAACGAAGTTAAATGTACAAGTAAAATGTACAAATTATAGGTACTTTTACTTTACATAAGTACATTTTATGATGAATACTTTTTACTTTTACTTCACTATATTTTAGAACCTGTATCTGTACTTTCTGCTCCACTACATTTTTAAAAATTGGGTTAAAAGTAACTATTTTATTTTTAAAGTAACCTCTCTATAATGAACTGGTTTAGTCCCAGTTTAGACCTGGTTTAGTCCTGGTTAAGACCTGGTTTAGACCTAGTTTAGTCCTGATTTATACCTATTTTAGTCCTGGTTTCGTCCTGGTTTAGTCCTGATTTAGACCTATTTTAGTCCAGTTTTAGTCCTGGTTTAGTCTTGGTTTAGTCTAGTTTTAGTCCTGGTTTACTATGCCACATTAAATTCTTTAAAAAAAATACTCATGAAGTACATTACAGTGGATACTTTTATACTTTTACTTAAGTATAAATTGAATATGATACTTTTACTTATGTAAATTCTTGGTCCTGTATTTGCATTTTTACTCAAGTAAGAATATTGAGTACTTCTTCCACCACTGGTGGTTACTATGGTAACTGTCAAAATGCTGATTTTTAGTCTAATTTCTCTGTTATTCCTGGGCCAATCCACATGAAACAAAAACTGCCACACAGTTCAATGTCTTAATATAATATTCAAAAACGTGTGCATCACATTAGCCATTAGGAAGGCCTTTCAGCCATAAGAGTAATGTGGCAGGTTTGTGAACATCACTATCAAATAATGACCAGGGAAAACATTTGTCAATTTTCTTTTTGGAAATTTCTTTCAAAAATGATTTCTCTTCCCTGGAGCTGTATTGACACCTGCTCTCCAACTGATATATTCTCGAACGTGAACCCATATAATCGCAGTCACAGTGCTTAAGGAAATATTTCAATGTGGTTTTATTCCACAATTGCAGCCCCAGTATCTCCTTGTAACCTAGAAGATCCCAGGCTGCCCTCCCAGGGGCGGCTCTGAACTTTGGCAATCACAGTGTCGATTGAAAGCAACAATTCAATTTCAATTTATAACTTAAAAAGCACGTAACATAAAACAATGAGCTGAAAAATTATAATAGCCTAGTATATTTAATAAAAGTAAAAAAAAAAAAAAATCTGTACAGTGCACATATCAGATGAATAGAGTAGTTCATGCCCATTGTCCACGGGTAAGTGTGGACCATTCAGGACACGTCTCCTCCTCCATGTCGAACAGCAGTCATAGCTCTGCTGGTCAGGCCTCGCCGAAATGCTTTACTCTGTAACCATGACAACAGTGAACTGAAAGAAGATGTAGATGTTCGGGTGGGGGCAGGCGAGTTGGTACAAGATCTTCTCAGCTGCCGTATAGTATGTTCAAAGCTTCCATCTCTCTGTTCTTGGTGGAAAAATGGACTTGTACAAAATGACTCTGTTGGCGATGGAAGCTAAACCGTTTAATGTTTTCAATATTCGCAGGTTTGGTTTTAGGTTGAACAGACTTTGATGTGTTGGATGAATTCAGAAAGACAGTGGTCATATACCGAAGGACTTTTGTGCCAGAGCAGTCTTGGTGTTTCATTTATTCAGCTACATTTACACAGCTCTTTCTGTTTTTTTTTTTGTTTTTTTTTGGTATTGTCAAAGTTATATATTGTATGCAGTGAAGTGAATGTTACTTTCCTTTTATCATTGTATTAAAAACTTGATACCTGTTTAGACTGCTTTTTTGTATGCCGTGGAGTCAAAACAAAAAAGAAATTGAATCGATTATTATTTTTTATTATTGTGGTATATAGCAAACACGCCATGACACTTGACTCTTGGATATGGAATCAATAGATTGTGTTCACATTCCAATTAAAGAGCCTATTGTGTAAAATTGAGATGAAGGGCAGGTCTAATCCATGCTGGTAACTGTCAAAATGCAGATTTTTCAAATTGGTTTGTGGCTTATCTCTGTAATTCTGGGCCAATCTACATGAAACAAAAACTGCCACAAAGCTCAATGTCTTGTCTGTTGGCACATGGAAACTAACGTTAAATTATTTTGTCATAAAAGTGTCCAACATTGGTGGAAATAGTCAAAAACACGTTGAGATGTTGGCCAGTAGAAAGGACTTTCAGCCATAAGAATAATAGAGCAAATAATGATCAAGAATAACATTTGTGGATTTTCCATTTGGACTCTCATTTGTATTTACCCCTGCCCTCCAACTGAAATTAGAAATCTAAAATATTTCAAAGTAGAAAACAAGAAGCTGAGCATCAAAAGCTGCGTCACTGATGATTAAAACCCCATGACGTCAGCGCGGCTTCAGAGCAATTGAACAGTCTGCAAAAGTCGCTTTGGTACAAACTCCTCATCGCTCACCTGCACATCTTCATAGAACTACGCTACCCATAATTCCTGGTGCGCACAGTGTCGCCACCTACGGGTACCCGGATGGCTTTGACAAGTAGGCACGTTGGTGAGGCACCGCGGAGACTGGGGCGCACAACAGATTGAGCTGGAATTGCAGAGGTAAAGGCGCGCGGTCGATCTTCTCCCGTACTGGGGAGTCCCGTGTCTGTCACAAACGGGAGCAGAGCGCTTCACACTCTCATGACAGCTCCCGAGTCAGATACTAAACTGTCAATTAACGTTCCCTTTCACTATTTTCCCCCATTTTTCGTTTCTTTTGTTTGTTTGTTTTTGTGGGTACAGAAACTAGACTTAGCCGGAGCGTTTTTTCTTCTGGTGGCGCGACAGCACCAAAGCAGACAGTCGTTTCTGTTGGAAGCCTGGCCAGTGCGTCTCCAGTCCGGATGAAGGAGAGCTGGGCGCTGGCAGCTCTGTGACCCGCAGGAGAGAGCTGAACAGCGGACTGAGGTGAGGCTGTCACTCCGCACCAGGAGCCGCGCCGCGCGTCTTGAGGTGAGTGCACATGCAGCGTCTTGTGTATACAACTAGGAATTAACGTACTGTCCTCACAGCCAGTTGTGCTGCGTATCTCTGGCTACGTCTTCCCTTTTCCCCATTAACCTCGTCAGCGCCGTTTACAGACAGTTCTCCGCATGCTTAGACTAGGCTACTACTTGGGCACAAATGCGCTTCGGTGTAGGCATGCAGCATGTAGTAAATGCATACAGTAAAGGCGCGCTGTGAGCCCCCCTGCTCCCACCTGTTTGACATGTCTCTGACATGTTTCATTGAATGAACCTTCAATAGCAGACAACTGTATTCTGCGCACAATGCCACATTTTCACATTTGTCTCTTCATTTTTAGACTGACTTTAATGGGACTTAAGTTATGATTTCCCACAGCAGCCGCTTGCCTGTACAGTGAGCTCATAATATGGAGACATAATGGGTGTGCGTGTAAACAAATGGACTATCGTTTTAATGACTAAATGTTAAGACAGGACACAGCAGCAGTGGCACATCCTGCAGTGGCAACAGCAGTGCTGTAGTCATGATGGTGATTATCAGCTCTTGTTTGAGGGGCTGTGAGGAGGGGGGTTACAAAGGGAGAAAAGGGGGAGCTGAGAAAGTGGAGGGGACAGGAGAGGAGTCAGTGTCTGGGCAGTGACAGTTGGGTATTTAAGGCCTCCACTGAGACGTGCACCGGCTGCTTTAGTGCAGGTGTTGTTAGTATGCAGAGTAATGCTCCCCTGTCTGTCTGTCTATCTGTCTGTCTCACTCTCATATAGTCTGCAGAAGCCTGAGTTCCTGTATTGGCAAGTGGACTTGGACTTAATGACTTCAACCCTGTGAATGCTGGAATGAAAAGGAGCTGGCCTTACCTTGGCAGCCTGCCGCTGTCTGTCAGACTTTCTCTGTGCTCTTTGTGTGAGATAAACAGAGAATGTGGACTTATAATATTGAGGTTACATATTTAGGTGTGGGCCCAGCTTTGGGCCTATTGTGCTGCTACCTGTGAGAGCGGGGCCAGTTGTCATAGCAACGGCCTTGTAGTTCCGCTGATGTTCCTCTGTCCTCATTGGCAGGGTCAGTGCACCCAACACAGTACATCTCAGAGACACGTTTGTGTACCAGTGTGTACCAGTGTGTAGCAGTGTGTACTTGTGTGCAGCTGTGTGTACAGGCCTACAGTATACTTCAGGGTGTGCAGGGACCTTTGTGCGTCTTGCTGCAGTTTGTAGGCGTGTGGGCTGATGGCAGAGACGAGCTGCTGTGTGTCACACATATATACCCTGCTGATATGACAGCCGACAGCTCCACCAATCACCTGTGCTCACTCTCTGCCTATCAGCATGTGCGGCTGCCGCGTTCAGACGTCCTCTTGATATGGAGGTCGTCATGGTGATAGAAAAGACATATAATGGACACACACAGACTTGTATGCATGCTGCACACACAGAGAACATTTATTTATACATTTTCATCCATTGCTTGGATTAGCTGAACTCTGTGAGTTTCTAATAGGCTGTATGCAACCTGTTGAATGAAAACCTACACAACTTTGGCAGAACACTTTATTCAGCTGCAAAATGATGCTGAATGTTTAAGAGTTTGGTGGCCTCTGTTGTTGGTGGGCGCAAATATTGTAGTGTCTGTTTAGTGTCTGTAAAGAATAAAAACTAACAATTTGATAAAAGAAAAGAGCAGGGAGGGTTTTGCTTTGGTTTTGTTTGTCCTAGAGCTTAGTCCACAGACCAAAATGTGAAATACAGATTTTAAACAAGCTAATATAACAAACTTAAAAATTAACTACTCTTCAGAAATAGAGGATTTTTGGCCAGTTTTGGCTCTTTTTTATTTTATTTTAACACTAACAAAAAGGACCCACATCCTTTGAAGATTTAGGATCACGTTACCAACTTTTAATCTGTGCAGCGTGCAGAGTACTATGGGGAAAATAATTAGTCCCGGCTTTGTCCTTGGAGTGAGAGGTCCTGTCTTTTTACGACTTGTATTAATCTAATTGTCACCTGGAGTGAAATGGCTTTCGCCGCAGGCAGGTAAACGTGGCTCACCTCTCCCACACTCACAGCACCCACACAACCAGCCAGCATTTAGCATTAGTGTAAGCTCCATTCTGCCGCCTCCCACACGATACATTCATAAAACCTTCTCCACTGACTCAGGAGGAGATGGCTCTCCCTCTTCCCAGACCTGCCTGTGCTTACTTTCGATACTTCTTATACTCGTGGTCAGTGGCTCTCCGGTTTCCACCCCAAATACTACTCCATGACACATTTGGCTTTCTGAGTACCAGCCACACTGAATCCAGACATATTAGGTATTTATGAAGACGAAACCGTGAAAATTCAGTTCAGTTTTTAGGAATCAACACCAAGGACCCATTCTAAAGTGCGGTGAGATGAACTTAGAACCAAGCTTTCAATACAGTGATCAATTCTATATCAGTATAACATAAATCTGTGTTTCTCAACCACGGGTACAGGGAGCGAGCACTTGTGGCGGGATGGTACTTGGAATCATTAACAAAGAAAGTAAAACTGAATGAATATTAACTTTTCTTTGCTTTCATTTCTATCATTTTAAGAATGTGCTTGAACATCTATGTCATGGAAATGTAATAAGTGTCAGATCTGTACTCTACAGACACAGATGCCTGTATACTTTCTAAGAAAAAAGAAATCACAACTTACAAAGCTTTTCAATACTTTATTTTAAAAACTGGTTGGGCCACTCAAAACTGACAATATAAAGAACATTACTGACATTAAAGGGATTGTACCTTTAACATTGTAACAACCTAAGTGCCTCTAATCTGCCTCAAATTTCTATTCTCAAATTCAAATACTGAAATTTAAAATGTGCCGACTGACGACTTCTTGCTAGAGGTTTTTTTCCATATAAAAACGGTAAAATGTTAATTCCTCTCTGTCATTTCCATGCAGTTGTTGTGCTGTCTTTGTGATATAACAACCGATTACAAAGTCATTTGTTGATTTTCAGTTTGTTGCGTTCACGTTCTAGATTGTGGCGATGCCAGACGGTGGAGCAGGGGCCAATGCAACTCTATGGAAGAGAGAGACACAAAGAAGTCTCCAAACAGAAAATGAACAAATGTCTCCCCTGATCAATATTTGGTAGTGATTGGATTCGCAAACCTGTTATTCTTATGGCTGAAAGTCCTGCACATGTTTTTGAATGGGCCTTTCTATGAGCTGACAGAGAAGGCATTGATCTTTGTGACCTTTTTTTGTTTCATATATATTGTTCCAGCAATGACAGTTATTAAAACCAAGACGAAAGATCTGTTTTTTGACAGTTACCATAGTTACCACAGTAGAAATATCTGTTGCACCACCTCAGCTTTCCACTTTAGGCTCTTTAGAAGGCTGTGATATCACTTCAACACAACCTTTAGTCGAATATCCGCGGTTTGTCATCCCAACCCGACAGTGCAATTGCCAATTTCTGAATTAGCGTGGTTGCCATGGTTTCCAGTTGCTTTTTTTCATTTAGAACATGGACAGTGGGACAAATTCCTGCTAACGCTAAAGGAAAGGAATATACCTGACAAAAACTGACCTCTCCATCAAAGCTCTAATGTGAGCTCAGATTTTGTGCTGTATATTACTTTTCTTTACTGCCGTTCGTTCACATTGTTGGCTTTATGCAAAACCAATTTCTAACTGAAAAATGCAGCTGGAAACCACGGCAACCAAGCTGATGCAGAAATGGGCCATTTTGACAACACATTTCAATTTAGGTTTAGTCCAGATTTAGTAAAACAATTTTAGTTTTTGTTGAATTTTAGTTGATGAAAATCCCTTGTAAACCTACAGTATATACTGTAGTGCATTTCCATCTACATTAGGCACTCAAAGCTCTTTATAGCAAGGAACTACACCCATTCACACTGGAGGCGAGGTGGGTGAAGTGTCTTGCCCAAGGACACAACACCTTTACATTTACATAATCAATTTACATAATATTTAACCACATTCTCTGCTTCATTACGCTCTCCAACATGAACACAGCACCGACCTGTTCCTTTGGCGGTGAATTTAAATGCCATGAGGCTCTTTCACGCCGTCTCGCAGACATTTGCGTGTTTTTAGTCCCTCCTTTTCGTTTCCATTTCGTTTTTGTTAGTCACCAAAAATATCTGGAGATTTTAATCATAGTTTTCTTTTATTTAGTTTTTGCCTAATTTTAGTCAGCAACTTTGACTAAAGTGGAGTCAACGAAATTACCTCTGCAACCCAGCAAGGAGAGGTGGGCAAGATAATATTGGGATTGTTGTTTGGAAGATATGCTTAATTTACAATATTGAGTATATGTCCAATGCCAAGACAGCGACAAAAAGCTACAAAAACATCTATCAAAAAAATGCTAATTGAATATGCTTGATGTGTAATCTATAATAGGGTTTTTCTCTGCGTTTTTTTTTTTTGTTGAGACAACAATCTAAGTGAACATTTTTGACTCTTTCCTTGATTATTATTACCGAGAAAGTCCCCCCAAAATATCGAGATATTAATTTTTGTTGATACCGCCCACTACTACCAGCGAAGTATCTTAAACTATGCATATAAACAAACCAAAACTTAGAAGCAGAGGCTGACGTACCTCCAGCGTTACCCGCCCCACTCTTTCAGAACCATTGCTCTATAACCTTCTTCACCTATATCTGGCTTCTTGGACCCCCCCCCCCCCCCCCCCCCCACCTACAGTGCTGGTTGTAGCCGGTTTCTTAAGTCTGACAGCGGCAGGAGAGAGGGAGCTTCGACCTCTCACCTCCTGGAGGATGGAGGCAGCGCAGAGCGGAGAGACCCAGAGAAGGATGATGGAGGGCAGGAGGGGAGGTGGAGGTGGTGCTGCTGCGGAGTGGGGGGGAGCTGCGAGAGGCGAGAGAGAGGTCAAAGAACAGGAGGGATTTGTGAAGGGAGAGAGGAGCTGGGGGAAGGGACAGGGGAGAGGACGGATGGGTCAGAAGAGGGAGAAAAAGAGTGATAAATGTGGAGGAGAGGGAGAAGGGAGAGAGAGCGAGAGAGGACGAGATAGAAGAGTGTGAAGCGGCTGCTGTGTACCTCTCCCTAACAAGCTGGACAGAATCAGCTCAATTATTAAAGAGGAGCGAGAGATGGGGAAAACACACACATGCTCACAGCCTCATCCTGGTCTGGCAACTCACACATCACAGTCATTGTAGTTCGTCATCCAGCTACGTGCTTATTACGATTGCACAGCCAAAGGCATTATCGTTATGTTTTAACCATTTAATAAGGCGGTATGTAAAGTTTTTATGTGAATTGCATTTATGGACACAACCAATGTCTGTTAAATTAGTCACATTTATATTGAATTCTAAGACATTTATAAAAAGCTGAAGTGACTTGAAAGCATTTGCCCCGAAGCAGGAATGAAACCAGGTCACTCAGAAATGCCATTGGCTCAAATTTGAAAAGTCAGTAGGGTTGATTTAACAATACTGTACCGTACTGTGTGGTAATACTGTACCACATGTATATTAACTGTACATGGAGAACACATATCCAATCACACAGTGGTTCTCCAGGCCAGACCCAGAGTGTCACAGAGTGCACTATAGGGTCTGTCTGCCTCCTCTTCCTCACCCTTGTTTCTTTCTTATTCTTTTCTTTCTTTGAGGAAGAGTATGCCCCCGAGGGACCCAAGATTTGCTACCTTCCAGGAGTGAGCAAGTGAGGCAGACTTGCAGAGAGAGAGAGAGAGAGAGAGATAGAGGTGTGGATGAGCGAGTGAGGGCCGTGGAGGGGGAGGAGAGAGGGAGATAAGAGGAGACAGAGACGAGGAGGGAAAGATGGATGAATGCACTGTGTGTGTGTGATACTCAGATCCAGGTAGACACAGGGACCGAAGGGCTTCTTATCCTCTCAGCACAAGTCATAATTTCTTGGAGACTGCACAGATGTGAGTGGCTGCAGTGTTTGTGTGTGAGGAAGCCTCGCTCAGGCTGCAGGCCAAGAAGTGGAAGAGGTACAGTTGTGCAGCCCTGGTGTGTGCGTGTGCGGCTGCTGTGGCTGATGAGCTGTCAGTACCTACAGTTGGAATGTTCACAAGGCGGCCATTGTTGTTCAAACAGCCAGCAGCCTTCTCCTTGGCAACGGGTGCTGCAGCAGCATCTCCCACAGCAACACTGGAGCAGGAGTTTGAGGCAAGAGGAGGCGGAGTCAGGAAGTCGGGGCCACGGCACAGAGGCCCCTCTCCAAAACACTGGCCTCAAGGGCCGACTGGAGCCTGCTCCAACATATGGTCTGTGTGCTCTGCTGCTGACATGTTCTAGGGCCCAGGCGGTGACTTCTCTCTTCTGTCACGACTTTGTGTGTGCTCCTGTGAGCCACAGCAAACCATAGAGTTAGGGGTATTAACTTTGTTTTCAAAAGTTTTTACTCGTCTTTCTAAGATAAATCAAGTTCACAGACCGACTTTAAGAAAAAACTAAAAGTAATGGGCCATAAAGATCATGATCTAACAGAAATCCAGTGATTGTAATCTTCGTGGACATGTACATATCCTGTATGTAGTTAAGCTGGCTACAACGCTACCTCTCTTTGTAGTGTGTTTACTTTGCCTAACACTGTCACTCTTGGCGTACACTGTGCTGGCTGTTCCCAGCTGGCGAGGTTGGTCACATGATCCATCGGAGGGGCAGCCATCAGCAGCAGCAGCGTCAAGAAAGTGCCCGAGGAGAGAGAGAGAGAGTGTCAGGCCGAGTTGAACATGAGGAGGGGGTCCGGGGAGGATGGTGGGTGGGAGGTAAATCTTTGGTGGGCAGGGGGATGCTGAGCAGAGGAGAGGAAGAGGAGGCTGAAATGATGAAGATGAAGGAGTAATACAGTCCTTTCCTTGGCCTAAAATAACTAGGCTCCAGCAGAAAACCACAAGACAGAAGGGAGAACGGGGGGGCTGAGGGGAGACTCATTTAGTATTTCCTAGTGTTTGGAGCTTCTTCTCTGGTCCCTTGTGTGTGCATCCCTGGCTAACAGTATGTTGTGTGTGTGAAGTCTGTTTAGATGTCTGCCTGCCTTTGTGTCTGCATATGTGTTTCTCTTTTCATTCGTTCCCTCTCGCATGTGAGCCTGCGTGCACAGTCTTGGCAGGGGATGCGGCGCACACACACACACTGATGATGAAGATCATTAGGAATTTCCTGCAGCTGGGGAGGGAGGCTGCAGCGGGCTCTTTTTTGGGTGGGGGGTGAGAACCAGAGGAGAGGTCGCGAGGAGGAGAGTCTGAGTGGGCGGGGGTTACAGGTTGTGCATGTCGGCATGTTCCACTTTCTTTTTTTTTTTACTGAGTTTTGTGTAGGGAGCCGTGGCCAAGCGAGTTCAAAGTTCAGCTGAGTTCAGAAGAGGCCATTTGTGGTTGCTAATATGTAGGCATTTTAGTACAATGTTTGTGAGACTGCTTTCCCACATCAGTTACCCCTCACCTCCCGCCCGCGATCAGCCTGGTTTTGGATGGTTTTGAGAAAAGGCTGACTTGATCTATAACCGGTATTCTGAAACTTTTTGTTGTACTCTGCATCATACTTGCTAATAGGAAAAACATAGAGTTCAAATTCCCCTACACAGTGTGCCATTTAATTTCATCCACACACAGCTCAAGTTGCATGTCGTGTATGTTGGGAGAGCTGGCTTGTGTCTGATGCATCTTACAAGAACAATATCAAAAACACATGTCAGAGGCTTTTGTAATTTGGTTGTTGAACGGTACTGCGATTGTGGTTTTTGCGCTGTAAAGCAGGGCTGGACAACATATCGCCAAATTATCATTACTACAATATGAGGTGACGCAATATCCATATCAGAGCCAAAACCTATTGCAATACCACTGAGGTCTTCCATCTGACTAACATTTACACATTTTTTGCGAACAGCGTAAACAAAACAGCATGGTAAGTTTAAAATGGTTACTTTTTGCCATGATATTCCTCATTTAGTTATATTTTAACCTTGTTTTTATGTTTTAGTAAA
>OMNZ01073697.1:23246-41173 GCA_900303255.1 Lesueurigobius sanzi
TCCAGCCCCCCACCCCACTACCTCTCATTCTTCTGTGCCCCCCTCCCATGCTCACACCCCCCAATACTGTTTCAGTGCTGCTGCCTGTCTCTTAGCAACAACTGCACACCCGTTCGAGCTCGGCGAGTGCTTTTACAAACACACCCAGGAAAGACACACTTGTACGTGCACACACGCGCGCACACACAAGCACACACACGCACACACACGCACACACACGCACACACACGCACACACAACTATAGCTCGTCATTGAGGACTGCTGCTGGCAGGCCTATGAGTCTGGAAGCCTTTGTGCCACAGAGATAGATGGAGAGAGAACAGATATGTTGTACAGCGATATGTGCATGGTGATTGAACCCTCTCACACAGCAGGCATAACAGGCCAAGTGCCCAGGCTGGAAACCACAAACTCCCCTCTCTGCTCCACTGTTCCACTGCCTTCACAATCACAGGTAGGCCTCGGAACAATTTAGATTTTGCCCATTGTTGGAAACTAGCTTGGCATCAGAAAGAAAAACAGAGTTACGAAACATTATGGAAACATTTTTGAAGAGCCCTGGGGTGGTGTTGGATTAGATTGCATAAGATTAGATGCATTGATTTAAGATGGGCATGGCAGGATGGACATGTCCAGCTGTGGAGTAAGGAAGTGAGTCTGATTGAGGCTCCATGCTGCACTAGAGCCACTGAAAAGAAATTGGCAACATGTGAAACCTACACTATAGCACAATACTACTTATTGTTGTGTATGGCCCTAGTCTTACTTATGAATCAATTACTTAACCTGCAAGATATTACTTCTATGAAGATCTAGGACAATGCAAAATTTATTCACTTGTTGAGTTATAACATTCCTTCTTGATTCCTGTCTTGAACACATCTATTTGAATTCGCAATTTAAATGGCTGTCCTCTACAAACGACAGAATATCTGGTCTCCATGTTATCCTATTATAAACCTATAGGGGTGAGAACATACTGTATATTATACCCCCTCAATATTTAAATGGGACTTTCTCTACATTCATTTCGATTGCTTTGTTGTCAGAATGATTCTTGAATAAAGTACAAAAGTGCAGAAAGAATAACACAATTATATCTTTTTTGAGAGATTATACATAAATTACATTTTATTTTTACTTTTTGGCAGCAGTCTTTGCAGCTTTTTGTTCATTTTTGGACTTGACTCGATATTGTAGCCATATCTTCCAAACAACAATTTCGAAATCATCTTGTAAATGATATATTTTGCCCATATGCATGCCATTCTTGTATCAGTTTAGTAGTTTATGAACTTTGATGCTCCTGCATGGCTGTACCACGTCACACAGGGTTTGGGCAAATTAAAACATTTGAATTATATGGTCAGATTATCAAAATAATAGTAGTTTCTGACTAGTTTATGACTTTTTATAAGCATAGGACACTATTTGTCCATTTTTTCCCATATATTAGATTAAAGATTCCAGGCGGCTAGTTATAATTATAGCCTTAAAAGGGTTAAAATGTCCGCTGTTTGTGTTTACTTTACAATCCACCGTCACTATGAAAGACGGTAAACGCACCGGAATCAGACTGAAGATGATGATGGTGATGCTTGGTGGGGTGTTAGCTTAAACAATGAATCATAACGGAAGTATTTACTGGCTGGCACCTTTCAGCTCAGTTTGAACACCCCCCCGCGGAGTTGAGTAAAAGAATATTTGCATGTGTGCCTTTGTTTTTTTGTGCCCGCGTGTGTACAAATGGGAGATGTATGTCTTTATGTGCAAATGGAAGTGTGAATGTGTGGGAGGATGGAGCTGGGAAGGGGGGTGAGGGGGGGCACATTTGCATGCATCCACTGTGTCACCGCCTGTGTGTCGTGTGACTGACAGCCGATGTGTAAGCACGTGCCACAGTCTTTAATTAAAGCATGTGTTCTTCCTCACACACCGGTCAGATGGAGGCCTAATTAATGAACGCTGTTAATTAGACGCGACTGTAAGTGAGAATGGGAGAGCGAGCTGGAGGAAGAGGAGGAGGAGGAAGAGGAGGGTAAAGTGGGCATGGCGAGGCAGTGGGTGGCGCGCTCTCTAAAGTATTGACGAGTAGCGTGTGTGTGTGTGTGTGTGTGTGTGCGCGCGCGTGCGTCAGTGCGTGCGCAATGTTTGTGTGTCCCATTTGTGCCGTTTCTCAACACCGTGCTCCGCTCTCTCCAAAAAGTGCGCAACCCCAAAGTCTGCCGCGCTCTTCCTCCCTCCCCCCTTCCCCCCTTCCCTCATCATCCTCGCCATAACTTTTCCCCGCACCTCTCTCTCAATCTCCCCGGCATCTGTCACTTATTCTCCCGCACTTCTGCTGTCTCACGCCTCCTTTTGTACTTTTCCCTCTCACCATTTTGCTCCAGTGTCTTCTGCCGCTCCCCTCCGCCGTTCCTCCCCTCTCCCCTAATCGGAGCCATATGTTGGAGAGGGAGTCAGAGCGCGAGCCGATGATGGACAGCGCTGCCTTGTTGTATGTTGGAAAGGCTGCCGGAGTGCTGCTGGAGCCAGCCCGCGCCTGCCCTAGCCAATGTTCGTGCTAGGCCATGCAAACGTCACGTGTGACTGCAGAGCACGTGTCACCCAGATTTTTTCATTCTTACATGTGTTTCTTTCAGTTCAGTGTTTTCTGTAATCCCCCCGTCCCTCTTCTTTCTTTCTGTCACCTTCATTTCTCCATCCTCTTAACACCTCTCTGTTCATCACCTCTTTGCTTCCCCCTGGTGGCTGCGATTATTCACACATTCTTATTCTTGCACCTTGTAGCTCCTGTGCTATTGTAATGCATATATATCCAAATTGGCAAAATGTGGCATGGAGTGCGGATTTTACACCCACTTGTTTCATTGTCATACCTCAAAACGTGACGTCAAAATCACTCAAGATTGATGCGTGTGTCTTGTTATCATTTGTGCCCAATGTACAATCTAATACGTATAGTCCACATCCTATGCGAGGGAAACAGGCAACTCCTAATACCAAAAGTGAGTGTAGTCTATTCCATTAACTAAAAACGGTGCTTTGTCTTGAAATAATTATACTGCAAGTCATCTCTCGCACTCATTTTGTCTGAGATGGTGCAGCGCTCACCAAAATACTGATTTGAGTCTGGTCTGATGCACACTGTGACATCATGAACTAATCTTTTATTCTCTTTTTCGCCCCGCTCCCTCTCTGTCCTTATCTCTCTATCCAACCCTCCGTCTGTCTGTCTGTCTGTGGGCCTCTTCCAGCAGCCATGGGCCGGAGACTGGAGCAGGAGGGAGAGAGAGTGTGCAAGCTCTCCACTGCAGTATTGATGACCCAATGATCCCCTGCAGAACTGAGCCAGTCAAGCAGACACAGCCAGGCTCAACTCTGAATCCGAATCGCAAGAGCTGCCACCGCTGTTAGGTAAAGGCAGTCAAAAGAGACGGATCGGTTGTGAATGTGAATGTAACATGAATATAAAAAGTACTTGTTTGGCTCTTAACATACAGCGGCATTGTTTCCATGGATTTGATTAGACATTTTATTTTTTCAGGTGAATATAACTTCTTGAAGAAAAAGAATCTCCATCAGCGCTTCAAAATTCCCATTCACTCTGCTTCCCTCTGCTCAAGTGCATCTACTGAATGAGTGGTTTGTCGAATCACCTCCGTTCAGGCCGCTTCGTGCCTCCGCTGGGCTGTGATGGGCCGAGGTTAGAAGATAGAGGCTTTGTGGAGCCCGAGTTGTGGAGCAGGGAGCTGGTGCTGCAGGAGCTGTCTAACAATGAGGTGGCCTTGGTGAGTCCAGAGCAATTCCCGCCCTCCTCTCCCTCTGCTCTCTCCAACGGGCTGCACCCACAGGGCGCACTGGAGCTCGGGGCCGGCAGACAGAGGCAGAGAGACACATCTATCGACCACCTCTTTACACAGACGATGATCAACATGCAGACGCACATGGAGCTGAATGTACACACACAGGCTGCCCCACACATGGATGTCAGCTCCCTTATGGCCACAGAACAATCCAGAACAACATTATCTCAGCCCCTCTCTTTGACTGTGCCTCCCGGCCCAAACAGTAAGCTGGCTTCTGTTTCAAATACAGACATTGACTCCACGTTTTGTCCCAATGACTCCTCTCCTGCTCAAGTCGAAGAGAAAAAGTATGCACTGCGCAGCTCTGGAAGGCCACGCTTTCCCTGTCACCTGCGCAAATCCACCCGTCTACGCCGCTCCTCAGATAACGCGGACAAGAGCACAGGTCCAGAGAGAGAGGCTGAGGGCAGCGGGGCGACAGAGGAGAAAATCTGCTCTGTCAAACATGAAGAAACTACAGTGGTACAAAGAGAGGAACAGCCCAAAGCTGTAGTTCCCACTCCTCCATGTCCTACAGATATCCCTCTGGCTCTAACAGTCCCCAAACTCCTCTCCAAACCTGGGCCCAGACTTGGACATAGGCCAGGACCAAAATCTCGCTGTAGGCCTATGGCCAAGCCTATTCATAAAGCTGCTCCCAAAAGCATTTTGAGACAGCGTCAGGCAGCACAAGCACTAGCCATGGCTCGGGCTGCTACTCAAGTGCCCTTCACCTCCCCGTGCCCCGTCCCTCGGGCTTCATCTGAGATGCCACTCAACGGCAGGAGGAGGGGACGCTTCACTGGTGTAAGTATTTATTCTTCTTAAACAAAAATTCCAAATGATTCAAATTGAATATCAACCGTTGGTTTGAATTGATACTTTCAGGTGAGAAGGATTGTTGTGAAGGTGGCTCGTATTCCAGTCAGCCTCAGCCGCCGCCAGAAGAGCTACAAGATTTCCAACTTGGACACACTTTCAGTCACAGAGAAGACTAGTGAAGGCAGTGTGGAAGGATCTGATACAGTCCGAGAGCCAACTGCCCTCCTCCGCATGAAGAATAATGGGAAGAGTGTGATGGTAATGTTTCCACCTGGGGAAATGCCTGTTATTCTGAAACGCAGACGGGGTCGACCACCTAAACAGCCTCCACCGTTACTCCCTGGAGACCCTCTGCCTAACCCTGGAACTCCAGCTGCAGACCCAGGAAGCACCGATGTGAAGAAGCCGCGCAGACGCCGTCGGACTAAACTGCCCTGCCCATTGCCATCTTATGTTAATGACACTAATGACGTAAAGAGTGAGTATGGGGATGTCCTGTCCAAACTGGCCTTTTTGAATCGTCAGCCTCCTGCCACTGGGCGCTGCTCCCCCCCTCGCTGCTGGACGCCCAGTGAGCCGGAGAGCTTCCACACACCCATGGAAAACCCCGGGATCTCCACTCTTCTCCACAGGCTCACAGGGTGCAGGCGTCCCAGAGGGACCAGAGGAATGGGACGAGGAGGGGGCAGAGGCAGCGGAGTGGGAGGGGGCATGGGAGGAATTGAGCATAGTCAAAGCACTTTCAGTGACTTTTTTGAATCTATTGGTAAAAAGCGGAAACAGAGCTTGTCAGAGCAAGGAATGCCTAGGAAAAGGGGCAAGGGGAGGGGAGGGGGTATTGTGGGCACTGAACCTGGAGGTGAGAAAACCGGCAGGAAGAAGCGAGTGAGAAAAAATGGTGCTTTTAAAGGGGACACTCTTCCTATGGGACAGGACTGGCTCAATGGGTTAGAGGGCTGGGCAGATGAGGTTGATAAAGTCAAGGGTGGGTATCAGTTCTGTGGGCCCTCCCGAGGGGGCTTCTCCTCTTGTGAATATGGACGAGGGACTTTTAGTGGTCCAGGAGGGGGGCGGGGGGCTGGTACTGCTGGAGAGGACCAAAGCTTGTTCGCTGGGTATTTTCGGTCCCTTCTGGATTCGGATGACTCATCAGATCAACTATTGGATATGTCCTCCTCACAGTCAGACCCAAACAAAAGTCAGTGTAATTCCAGTTATGAGGGCTCCAGCATGGCAATGAACCCAGGGTTTCCCAAGTGGACTTCCAAAGGTGCAGGAGGGGAGGGGGCATCCCAGGGGCACAATTCCCGATCGTCATACAGCTATGGCAGTCCGGCCCAAATGTCTCCTACCAGATTGGCTTATTCCAAATCGACCCCTCCCTCTCTGTCCCACTCCCCGAGCTCCCTCAACACTTCCTCCTATGGCCACTACTCCTCTGGCTACTCCTCATCCTCTCCTGCAGGGCTGTCCCAGCGCTCCCCTGACTGCAGCTTTGCATATGGCAAAAACACCCCCACTGGGTACTCCAACTACCAGACAGGTCCCAAACGTGGATTTGGTGGATATCACTCTTCTACAGGTCCCAATTCCCCAGGTGGAGGGTATATGTCTGTGGCTAAAGGAGGATCCTTCAACCCCTCCCCTCAAGATAGCTTTAAACAGTACAACTCCAGCCAGTGGGGCTACAGGTGAGCTCTCTTTTCTCATTCACATCAAATTATTCACTGTGCTATATGTATCAGTAGCTATTGTTACTCTTTTATAGCTGACTTAAATATTTTAAGGCACTTTATACAGAGTGGTCTCATTGATGTGATAATTATGTGTCGTGTTTGTTATATTGAAGTCACTGACATGTTTTAAGCATCAGATGTCAAAGTGAAAAGTCATTGATGTCTTTGATTTTGATTTTTAGACAAACCTATGGCTCTTGGTCTGATGGCTTTGGATCTCAGTTTCACGGCTTCAATGAGTATGGCTCTAATGAGTCTAAAGACATCCTGGACATTTCAAACTACACGCCCCAGAAGGCTAAGCGACTGCCTTTCCCAGAGGCCCTCTCAGAATCATCCTCTGACTCCTCACACCTGAGCTCTGCTGCTCCAGGTGCACCCCCCTCCTCTGGCCCGCATAGGCACAGTGAGGCCTCCCATCTGAACATGAGTGGAGAGGGGGGCCAGTCCAGCCTGTCCAGCCTGGAGAAGTTAATGATGGACTGGCACGAGAGTGCCACTGGACCCTCTTATAACTGGAGTCAAAATGTGCTCTTTCAGGGCGGGGGAACCTCTAAACCTGGACGTGGGCGCAGAAAACGGACAGAAATGCACATGGATAAAGAAGGAAGTTCTGGTTTGCATTCACATTCACCGTCTGGATCCTCCCCAACTCCAGGACCTAGAAGAGGTGTGGGGCGGGGCAGGGGGTCCCGAGGTGGCAGAGGGGGACTGTCTCCCTGTCAGAGGTCAGGGGCTAAGGGCAGGGGAAAGGCACAGCTAGCTGCAACAGGAAGTAGCCTTGGAGCGACTTCTGGGCCCCTAGAGGGCTCTGTACTTTGCCATGAAGCTCTGGACTATTACAGCGGAGACAGCAGCAGCCTCTCTCCTCTGGCCACCCCGAACCCTCCTCCCCCCTCCAGCTATCTGCAGGACCCCTGTGAGTATACCTCCCCATACTCTGCCCACCCCTCCACACCCTCGTCTGAGGAGAGATATCCAGCTCTGTATCCCGCAGAGTCCTCTTCCTCCCTGTCGCCCAGTGTTTCCTCTCCTCCCTATCCCCCCAAACCTACCCCTCCGCCCCCCCAGGCATACCTACCCAGGACCTTCTCCCCATCCTGCTCCCCTTCACAGAGAATCACTCCCCACTGTGGATCAGCCCTTAGTCCCTCTCATCGCCCCCCTGCAAAAGAGCCACAGTTCTCTCAGTATGACTCTCCCAGTTACTGCAGCTCCCCCTACTGGTACGGACAGCCGCACAATGGAAGCCCTAGTCCGCAAATGCACAACACACATTCAAATACAGCCATTCACACACACAACAACCCTCATACAAGCCCCCATGGAGCAACACAAGGAAATATGCACGATCCACAGCATCATAACAACTTGTCGTCCCATATGAGTGCCAGTCCAAGCTTACAGCACCAGAGTAACCCCCTGTCCCACTCCCTCCCCCAAAACCAGCCCAATGCCCACCTCTCACCCCACTCGAACCCGAGCCTGCACTCCACAGCTGGGCTTTACAAGGAGCGTAGCCCTCCCTCTGGCATGGCCCCCCATACAATCAGCACAGGTCATCGCCCAGGTGCTATGGCGCTGTCTCCTTATCCCAAACCCTCCTTAGACTCCTCGCCCCATCAGGAGGACACAAGTGGCTACTCTATGTCCCAGCCATCCTACCAGGGCATGGGACGTTATCCCTCTCAAGCGCCTCCTGGAGGAGGTGTGCTCTGCCAACTCTTGGATCAAGCCAGTGAGGACAGCTTCAGCGTCACCAGCCTGTAATTGCAGGTCAGTCCCACAACTTCGTGCGTTCATATCATTCCCATGATAGTTTTTTCATAGTTATATGGCTGTATTGATTTACTTAAAGGAATAGGCCACTAGTTTCCATACTGAGATATGTTCTTACCTGAGCTTAGACGAGTTGATGTGTACCCGGCTTGGTTCTTGTGCGTGCCGTGAGTAATGTTAATAGACTGAAAATTTTGTTAGCATTAGCCTCTGCTAGCATCCTATGGGGAAAACGGGGGTGAAGTTAGAAGCCACCAAGCTCTTCCACGTTTTCCATATTTAAATACAGTTGTGTGAGTAGTTACACGATCCAAGTATAGTTACACAAAATTTAACCTGTCGATTTTCTAAGCTGATAAAAAGTGGCACCTTACAATATATTGCCACTTTTTATCAGCTTAGCAAAATCAACAGGTTTAATTTTGTGTAACTATACTTGGAAGAACATATCTCAGTATGTAAAATAGTGGCCTATTCCTTTAAAGGAGGGCTTGTAGCATGCACAATAAGGCTGTTATTTACCAAGTCATTTGCTCATGTGCAAAACAAATAGCATGTGCAAAAATGGATCAGCAGTCATTTGCACATTTGTCACTCCCATTTAGATATCAGATTTGGGGCCCTGATACTGCAATACATGAAATATCCAAAGGTAAATTAGCCACATGCTATTCCACCTTGCACTCGCTAGCACCTGTCTTGAGAAATTACCCCACAATTGTTTAAAAACTGCACTTCAAACATGAGGGTATGCTGGGTTGCCATGTAGCCCCATGCTTTAGGTTTTTGGCCAATGGGAAGTGGCTGAGCTTAGGAACCATATCACTTCAATGTCTTCAATGTGTGATTGTGGAAAAAAAAAACATTATTATTGTTATCAGTAAAATCCGATGACTGTACTGTAACTAGAGTATGATCATTTACCTTTTTTCTTTACACTTTCCCCTTCTCCTTTTTCTTTCAGATGCATTCAATACACGCTTTTACAGATTTTTGCAAGCATTCTCCTTTTGTTCATTTTTTAAGTAGACTTCTTTGTAAGAGACTGAACTGAAGGATGTGAATTTAGCTGCCAGCATTTGGACAGTAAAGCTTTAATGCTCCAGCTCTGACAATCAAAACAAAAATAACAACTTTTACACCTTTAGCATGCAAACAGCAAGACGACAACAGCAACAACAACACAACCAGATACAGCCACAAATGCATGTGCAGAATGATCAGCTTTACCTGGACACCAGTAAGTCAAGAGAGTACACCCAACTGCAGTCTTAGCTGGAACAAGCGAAGGGCAGAGGACAAACTCAAAACAGATGCTGACGGACTGAGACAAAAACCTCAAAACTTTGTACAAGAACACCCTGAAGTTTGCTAACCTAAATGTTCAGTGCATTTGCAAATTGGACAGAAAAGTTTCACAACGCATTTTCTGTGTTTTGTTTTTTTCTCTCCCTTTTTTCTTCAACTCAACTGCTTCTCCTCCGCTATAAACAACGTCTTGGCTCAACTTATCGATCCTGCCTATCTGTCTTGTGCCCGGCATAAAACCACTTGTAAACCTAAAAACCAACCATACAGTACAGTCGCCAGCCGCTCTGTGCGCCCCCCCGCGTCGTGTCCCGCCACAGAAACATGGACTGCTAAACGAATCCTCGCTTTCCAGATACCAGCATCTGTACAGTACATACAACCCGAGATCTGAAGCTCTTTGTTCCACATTCGAAGGTGCCACATATTCATGCCCTGCTCAGTGTTTAGCCGATCTCTCTGCTTTTGTGTGGGGGGGGTGATGACTGCAGCATGGAGATTCAGCATCCTGTGTTATAGCTATTTTCACAACAAAGGAAGAGATATTCAAATCACATGATGACCCCAAAGAGAATACTGTGTGGCTGCATGTATTTGTGCGCATATGAATGTACGTATGACAGGCGTAAGAGCGGGGTCTTTTCTCCATCTTTCACTCTCTCCCTTCTTTTTCTGTGGTCTTGTGTTGTTCGGTGCTTTTGTGAAGAAAAAGATGTATATCTGTCTGTTTCATATCATGTATGTATTTGAGGTGCAAAATATTTAAATACACATTCTGTTCTGGCCATTGGTATAACTGTCTGTAAGTCGTGCTTTCTAACTGGGTCTGGGGAGGTCTGATCCTGCGTGTGTTAGAGCTGCTCTGTCTGGGACTGTGAGCGGGAGAGTTCAGTCAAGGACACAATTCGACAGGGAGTGAGAGGGAAGGGAGGGAGCGACAGGGATGGATGGTGGGGAGCGCAGAGGAGGATACAGCGAAGACGGAGAGAAAGGGAGGAAATAAAGAAGGCTGGGGAAACTAGAGGAGCCTCATTGTAACATACCAATTCGTAATTCTTAAGCACAGTCCTTGTAAAGATCCTGGGAGCTCCTGGACACAGTTAGGCAGCAGAGTATATGACAACAGTCTCATTTTGTATTTTGTGCTTATTGTACAACTCTATTGTGTGAACTGAAAACGGCCAGGGGACAAAAGCAGATGGGGGCGGGCTTTCGGCTGCACATTGTGTACACTGTACAATTTGTCAACAGGCAGTCCAAACAGACACAGACATGGCCAAAGGAGATGATTGCAGTGACATTCCTCTGTATTGAAGACAGTGGGCGACATCCACATGTACAACCCACATGTTTCCTAAGCAGATATGATTTAGAACATCTCTCTCAATGACAAAAGAGTCTATGCTAAAATGAATCAGATATTGTTTGATGATTGGACTTCTGAATAATGTGCCAGTATACATTAATGCTGCAGATACTTTCACCTGTTTAGTTGGAGGTTTATTTAAAGTACAGCTCACTGCTACAGAGATTAATATAAAACATTTTTGTTCCTTAGCAACTAATTTGCTAAGCAACTGTAGGATAGTCGTATTTTCTTTGAAAATGAATGATTATAGGGGTTAACTGTGCTACGGAGGCCTGTGCTGTGAACATACCCCACCTGTCTGCAATAAAAAACACGGCTGTTTTACATGTAAAACTTTCTTCAAAAGTAAAAATAGCGGTGGGTTCTTGTCCCGTGTCCACTGAGGAATGTGCCCCGTCATCACAACATGCCCCAGGGCAGATGAAGAAAGAGGAGGCGGCACTTTTCACTCAGCTGGGACTTTCCTCACTGCCCCCAAGAGAAGTGAGAGCGCTGGAGATGTCCCTTGGTGCTGGCGCTCAGGAGCGAGGCCATGTGGCTGACCGGGGACCGAACTGGACTCCTTCTGATCCCGCCCCTTCTACTGGGCCTGCAGCTGCTCGTGGTCTGGCCCAGATTGCCCAGTACTCACCGAGGAGGCATAGGGGAGCGGGGTGAAGCGGTCTTCAGTGTTATAAGCATCGAGCCGGAAACACGCCAGAGGGGGCAGCCTGCACGAGGAGCCGGTGTGCGCACTGACGAGGAGGAGGGGGTTCTTTGGGGAGGCAGAGGGGGCAGCGAGGGGTTGTATGAGGACGAGAATGAAATAAACTCCCGACAGGTAAGAAACCCTCATAGATCACACAGGTCATGCAACACTCTAGATATCAAATAGACCCATATAGCCCGTAGGCCTATGCAGGCAGTCTAGGTGCCATTAACAGACATATTTGTGCTTGTGTACACCTCTGTAAATGATTAAGGACATGATGGTACAGGTGAGGGCAGGGGTCGAGCGGTGTGTCCCACTTCAGAGAGCGGTGACAGCTGTTCGCTCTGGCCGCAGTGGTCCCCTCCTTCAGTCCCCGGGACGCGCTCCTTCACTTCTCACCCTTTCTCTCTTTCATTCTCCCGCTGTCTCTTTTCAGCCCAAGGCTATAGACTCTGACTCACTCTTGTGAATCATCGCCCCCTCCCTCAGGTTACCATGGTGACCGAGGCTCTGCTGGGTGGGGGCTCGTTAGTATGTATCAGAGTGTAAATTACATAGAGCACATGTAACCAGCAGGATTCAGGTCAGGTCTGTGAACTTTGAACTCCACTGAAACTCCACTTTCTGTAGTCTACCTGCTCACATCTCCCCTCTTTGCTTTCTTTGAACAAACTTTAAACCACCATTTAACATCACAGTAAAACTATGTTATAACAATACTTTGTGTTGGCTTTTCTAGATGGGACCAAGAACCCTGGAGTTGCAGCCATGGGCCACCAACCTGTCTTCTTTTGGAACAGAGCTCAATCGTATACTCAATTACATCAGCAATTCACAGGTACCCAACAACGCGCTATTGATACCTATACTTCACTCCAAATATGCTTTGTTACGAGTACGCCCTAAGCTTTGACTAATACTCCAGGCTTACATTTTGGTGGTTATTCAGAAAGGACAAGCCACCAACACATCAGGTTACATGTACAGGGCGAAATGCAAAGCTATACAACAAAAACATGCTTGAAGTCATTACACAAAATAGTTCCTTTTCAAATAACATTCAGATTCACTTTTTTAAAACTCCTAGAAAACCTACCTAGTGCCTACCAAGGGCTCAAGTGACCCCAGGAGCCACTTATCTCTGATTGGGAAACACTACTACAATGCGGCTACTTAATAATTAGCCTAAACTCAAAGCATGAATATGAACTTTCAACACCAACACAAAACCTAAGATAACCTTTAGAAAAAGTAATTTCCAGATTTTGTGCAACTTCTCCATTGTAAAGGTCAGAATCACAGATAAGTAGAGTTCTGTTTAGAGTTATGCATATTAGGAAGTAGACACACTGGCTTTGGTGGCGAAGGGGACAACTTGCAAAGCCAAAAATAAAATGTTTTGGTTTCATTTTCTTCTCTGTGTGTTTGTGTTGGCGTAAGGCGCTGTTGGTGCTGAAACAAACTTCTGCAGAACTTTATTCAGAAACACAAGATGACAAAGAAGAAAACACACTAAAACTCTGACACATCTTCTAATTAAGGAGAGACACTGCAGAAGAATGGGATTTTTTTTCCTTTTGCTGTATATTACTGACATGAATATTACCAAAAATGTACATTCAAGTTTTCTGTAATTTTTTCATGTTAAATTAAGGCATTATATGTGTAAATATTGCATAGATTTTCAACAACAAGATCTAAATAATGGATAGACCCAGGGTTAAATTTATGGTTTTATTTTGTTGAGATATTTGCTACAAAGATTTGGTTAGATGGGATTTTTGATATCTATATTACATATTAGCCATAAAGCCACACTGCAGATCATTCCAGATTGTGTTGCATTGTCACAAGAGCCACTAGACTGTCAACAAATCATAAACAATACTTTCACAAATTGTTGACCTAATATATTCAGACCTCACGTTTGAGCAATGCAGCAACAACGCTGTGGGGAACAACAGATGATATCCCGCTCCCAGCAAAGTTACAAGTCAGGTTTGAGAACGTGCTCACTGCACTTTTCCACCTATAAAACAATACAATCATGAGCAGTTAAATTATGAATATTTTATTCAGTTGTGTTATTGAGACATTACATTCTAAAGAGCCTACCACATGGCCTGATGTTTTTATAAACTCCTATTTCTCCACATCCGTGTGAAAAAAGATCTCTGTCCACATAACCATATTAGCAAAACTATTCTTTTGGTCACTTTTACCAGCACTCTATGTGCCTTTAAGACCCTTTCGCTGCTGACATCATCGGTGACATCATCTGGAGGCAGGAAGTGAGCAAGAGAAATAAGATTAAACTAAAACAAGTGATTATAAGTGTAAAACTACAACTAAAAAATGTGGTCCTGTTGTGGCTTAAGGAGCAAGAACAAGAGGAATGACATTTTGAGACGATAAAATAAGGTTTTATTTATGTTGACCTAATATATTGTAATATAATGTAGTTGTTGTCGTTACTATGACAACAGCTACAATGGAAATAGATAGTGATCTAGCTTTCCGCCTCCAGCTAAGCCTTGAATGTTTACAAACAATAAAAGGGTCCATTAGATGCAATATTAAACTACACAGCTCAAATGTATTCAAGTCTTTGATTCACGACTGCCAGTAAAAGCATGTGACTACGTTGCCATGGAAACGCACAGCGCAGACAAATAAATATGCTGTTGTTCTGTCCGCACTTCTCCGTTTACACGCCGTTTTTTCGAAATCTCCACTTTGAAGAGAGTTTATAAAAATATCCAATTGCCAATTTCTGAATTAGCTTGGTTGCCATGGTTTCCAAGTGCATTTTTCAGTTAGAACAGGGACGGTGGGACAAATTCCTGCTGAAGCTTCTTAGTTTTGCATCAAAGCACTGGTAATAATGTGGACGGTAGAAAAAGGAAAGGAATATACCTCACAGAAACTGACCTCACCATCACAGCTCTAATGTGAGGTTGGATTTTGTGCTGTATATAACTTTTCTTTAGTGCTGTTCACATTATTAGCAGCACTTTAATGCACTGTCCCTGTTCTAACTGAAGAATGCACTTGGAAACCATGGCAACCAAACTAATTCAGAATTAATCAATTATCCAATAATTAGTTGGCAATTAATGATGTCATAAATGTGGACAGAAGGCGCAAACACATAGAAATATATGAGTTTATAAAAATGTCCAGGACCTTTCTCAGTCATGTGACTTTGAATGGAATGCCGGCCTGTTGGTTGGCATTCCGCTGATTTGCTCCAGCCGCTGCATGTTATCAGCTGTTATTTACAATGGTGTTACCGGTCTTGACGCTTCTCCAAGACGGTTCAGCACTTGAGTGGTCAGGTCAGACAACGATATCTGAACAAATGCTCGTTTGTCGGAGCTCAGGACCCGTCATGTGACTTTTGCTGCCCACCAATGGTCAGAGCATAGAGATATACATGCGTTTCAGTCATGTGACTTTTGGGGTCCCCCAAAGCCTCTGATTGGTCAGAGCGTAGAGATATAGAATGTTTTGATTTGAATTGCTTGTAGCAACCCATTGTTGCAACATAAGTTCCGCTAGCCGATGATGTCAGCTGAGAAAGGTCTATGTGTGGACATGGCCTTTGATGTTATATTGATGTAGTGGGTAGGTAGGAATTCCATGATGGTAACTATGGTAACTGTCAAAATGCAATTTTTTTTATTTGGTTTATGGCTAATGCCACATAAATCAAAAACTGGCACAATGCTTTCCCTTTCAGCACATATAATATAAACTTAAAGGTCCAAAAGTGATTACAAGTGTTGTTGTTTTGGACAAATGAAAGGATTTTCAGACCAAAGATGGATATTGCACATTAGTAGATCCAAGCACTACCAAATAATCATCAGGTTCAACATTTGTGGATTTTTATTTTTTGAGATTTCCTTCAAAAGCGGTTTCTCTCTGCCAATATAACTCTACTGCCCATAAACTGAAATCATCAAAATCTAGAACATGAACGCAAACTATTCTATTTACTTGGTGAAGTTACAGGTAGATATTTATCAATGTAATTTGAGTTCTCCTTTTCTTCTTTCTTTAGTTAAACTGCTCCAAAGTGTTGTCTGGTGAAGCACAGGAGCCCTCAGCGGCCCCTCCTCGTTGGCTGCTATGTGCTGAAGACTGGCTGCTTGCGAGGAATGGTCCTTGTGTAGCTTATAGCTTCAGGTAAGTCCATCTTTACACTGTGCATCTTTCTCAATTCTTCGTCTCATTCACGCCTATAGCCTGTGCTGTCTTTTGTCTCCTCCGCACAGTATGGACGGGGCGGACGCAGACTTTCAAAGCACCGTGTCAAGGCTGGGATGCGAAGTTCATACTTTTGATCCCAGCCGCGCCAATACATCTGGTGGTCACCTTGGCAACGGTTTGGCAAGTAATGCAGGGGGCGTGGCGGGCCGGCATAAGATGTGGCTGGAGTGGCGTAGTCCGAGAAGGAAAAGTAGACACAAGATGAGAGGAAAGTCGGGCAGCGTCTCTCACACGCTGGCAGACATCATGGCAGCTCTGGGACACCACACAGTGAGAGACACACACTCACTTAGAGGAATTTACAGCGCCAAACAAACATACCTCGGAGTCTTTTGAGTCCAGCACATCCACAGACCACCCTCAATCACACGTCTCCATGGCAACAGGGTTCTGCTGCTGGATCCGGCTGCCATGGTAACACACCGGGTAATCACACGTTGGCACAGTTACCAGCTGCGGCCACTGGAGGGAGCCGCAATGCTATGCAGCAGTAGGCTGAGCCCATACAGGCTTTATTCTGTCCTCCAGCAATTTTACTCAATAAATTGTGAAGAAGTGGTCTGTAGGCCACTTTCAAAATGTGAATGCTCCCTCTATATGTATACAGTATATTTTTAAACAATTTTGTAAAAGAGGGTTTTAAGAAGTAGTCATATGGACTCCTTTTTCAAGTGAGAACACTTGTCTTCAAACAAACAAAACTGCAACAAAACAAAACCCACAAAGACCCATCTTATTTCGCGGAGGAATGACTGCTTCTATAATTTTGAAGACATAAGGAATGTGTTACGTAGGCTGTATAAACAAAACTTTCTTGGCAGACCAAGAGTTAATTGTAATTTTTGTTTTGTTTTTGTTATGAAGGTACACTTCCTATATGCAGACCTGCTCAGTGGTGAATGGCGTGTTTTCCAGAACTGGATTGAGTCGGGCACACTGCAGCATGTCCATCATGTGGTGGCCACAGTGAACCTCCAGTGGGCTGGGTTCGAGGTGGGCGGGACGGACCAGGAAGTGCTGCGGTACTGGTTCAGTGTCCTACAGGGATTACATGCCTCTGGGCTCAGGCTGGTCCACAGCTCTGCAGGAAAAGGACACAATGTCCTCAAACAGACAGTCTCAGGCGCTCACAGCTCATACACTCTCAGTTGGGTCAACAGCAGCCTCTAACACAGGGCCCAAGAGTGAACAAAGACAAAGACTCGCTTATGAAGATATTATACAGCTGTTCTCTTCTGACAGTATTTATCTGTAACTTTAGAGCGCCCTCTATTGGTGATGGAAGGATTGCACTTATGCAAAGCCAAACACTTGATGATGACATACATGGTGGTGATGCCTTTGAGTAGTATGGTGACAGACGCAAATCATAGTAAAAATGTGACAGGCCATGTGATGTGGTGGGACATGGAGGAACAGACATGAGCAATTAAAACTTAGATTACATGAAGATCAGCGGCTAAGCATTTCCTTTTTGACCCAAAATCCCTAATACAGGTAGAAATCAGTCACACAATATGGTACATTTCATGTCAAATTACGGTTTCCTAATGCCGCCTAACAACATTTTGATGCCTCAGATGCTGATGAGTAACATTTTTGATATTCAAAGGAAATTTGATTACTTGAACGAAATAATTGTGTAAAACTGACAAATGTTACGAAAAATACCATCAAAAATGCAGTTGAATGTGCTTTGGACCATACATTTTGTATTTTTCTTCATGAATTAGGCACAAAAGTTCAAGACATTTAGATTTAATGACACCTTGAAACAAATGTAATTTTAAGGCCTTAATTTCGGCACAATTCATTTAAATGCCCTGTGGAAACACTGGGGGATACTGTCATTGTCTACGTGAATCTAACTAAGTATTGAAAAAGTGGGACATTATCTAAATAGGTGGGACGGGGGACAAAAGTCTAAATAACTAATAAAAGCCTAATAAAAAGTGAGACAGGTGCGCTCTCTCTCTCTTTCTCTCTCTCTCTTTCTCTCTCTCTGTCTCTCTCTTTCTCTCTTTCTCTCTCTCTCTCTCTCTCTCCCTCTCTCTCTCTGTCTGTATTTTTATTTTTTACATTTGTTAAAAGACATTTA
>OMNZ01073697.1:41193-53430 GCA_900303255.1 Lesueurigobius sanzi
ACTTTCACCTTGATTTGCTTTATATTTTTGTATAAATATGGTGAAAGATAAAAAATATGTATCAACACTTTTACACCAACTGTTGTCTGTCTCTTCTTTCTTCCCCTCTCTCTCTCTCCTTCCTCTCTCCCTCCCTCTCTGCCTCTCTCTTCTTCCTCTCCCTCTCCTTCCCCTCTCTCTGTCTCTCTCCTTCCTCTCTTTTCTTTCTCTCTTCTTTCTCTCTCTCTCTCTCTCCTTCCTCTCTCTTTGTCTCTCTCCTTCCTCTCTCTCTGTCTCTCTCCTTCCTCTATTCTTTCTCTCTTCTTTTTCTCTCTCTCTCTTTCTCTCTCTCTGTCTCTCTCTTTCTCTCTTTCTCTCTCTCTCTCTCTCTCTCCCTCTCTCTCTCTGTCTGTATTTTTATTTTTTACATTTGTTAAAAGACATTTATTATTTCCACAGGACATTGAGCTTTTATTGTTGGTGCAATTTTAACTTGGTAAAACACAAATGTAAGCGTGTTTTTGAGGCTATATAATAAACAATTAAATGCAGCCTGGGTCTTGGAGAGAAACAGACGGGAGCTTTGTTTTCCCTCATTGACCACAGGATTGAGCCCGAGTTGTTGCCACATTGTAGCCTTGACACATCCTTTAACTTTGTTAAAGTGTTTGTTTGAATAAAGTGACTATTGATTGAAATGCACGATGCTCTCTGTCTTCCTTCATAACATAGATCAGAGCTATTTATTCTCTTAAGTGATTTTCCCCACACTAAACTGTCTTAGACCGATGCCAGTCATTCCTCGGACGCGCTCCAACTCGCTGGAGAACGCGAAGGAATGCGCGCTTGCCTCCGCCCTCCGTTACGCAAATTACGGCCAGATGTTTGCCACTAGTCAGGGTGGAGTTGCGCATTTTACGTTGAAAGTAACACATCCTGTTCTTACTGACACGATTGACAGTCCAACAAACCAATGGGAGCTGAGAGAGAAAACCGCGGAACCAATCAGAAGTGAAGGAGATCGGGACTTGAGGGATCTGTGTATTCCGACTGCGCGCAGTAGCGCTTGGTTTCTTGTAGAAATCTTGAGAAAGGTATCAGCCAGGGGGTGTAAAGACAACCTGCCACCTACCAGTTGTGACGGTAAGTAAATTAAAAGTCGGAATATGGCGTTATTGGCCTCAAAGTTACGTTTACGTCTATTTCTCTCGATTAAGTAGTGCCGAAGTTACTTCCTGCTCTGACAAGGCCAAAACTCCCAAGTTACATTGTAGCTAACTTTGGGTGCAAAGGAGTGTTCCCGCTTTAGTATAGTCGTGGTGTACAGTTTATTAGCTATAATATTTGTATTCAATACTAGACAAATAGTTTCTCAAGACTCAGACAGTCCATTATGTGAACCTTAAAACAAACAAAAAACACGCAGCAGCACTCCAAACTATTGAAAAGGGCTAGAAGAGACATACTTGGCACTTGGTCTGTCTGTCGTAACAACACAGTGTCTGTCTGGTGTCTGTGGGGTCTAGCAGTGAAGTACTGCTGCCTACTCCTTCACCTCTGAGTTGACATATCCAGAGATACCAGTCCTTTTATGTGGCGGGTAGTCATCAAGCCAACTGAGGTTGTAGTAGGAGTTGGTGAATTAAATGCGGGTATGTAGGCCAGTTTGGGTGGCACTTTTCTTTTTAGAAGCTACATTTGGGGTTTGCATACTGAGTGCAGCAATTTCTGAGTTTTGCTTCTGCTTTTTCTGTCTGGTTCCAGACAGACACATTTGACTTCTGCAAGTGCTCTTCTAAATATTTCATTTTAAATGTGTATTTTTTAAATAATGCTGCTTGTCTCGATTTCTTTGTTTTCCAGGGTTGGCTCACCCCAACACCCAGCCATGCCTCTGGTGACACGGAACATCGAACCGCGGCACTTGTGCCGCCAAACCATCCCTTCCAGCATCCGCAGTGAGCTGGAGTGTGTCACCAACATAAGCCTGGCCAACATCATCCGCCAACTCGGCAGCCTGAGTGAGTGCTCACTGCCTTCTCCTGTGTATTACTCACACGCACCTAGTGTCCCAACCTCCAACCCACAAAGCCTTCCAATTGTTCCCTAGAGCCTCTGAAAAAACAAATTAACATGATTGCGTTATGGTATATTTGGTATTTTTTTTGAATTATTATCCTACACTCTAGTTTGTATTCACTGAAATCATTGCACAAGTACACAGTTTTTATCCCACTTATTCAGTAGGAAATTGCACATGAACTGCACCTATCTGGTGTTTTCCACTGGAAAACTGGGAAATAATTTTGATACCTGAGTTTCTGAAATAAGAATACCTTTCAACAAGACAGAGAGCAGTTATAAAGCCTTTTAGCTGATAATTATGAAGCCTACACTATTTATTAGCATGTGTATGTAAATGTGTAATCTTTATTTTCTCTTCGCGTCATGTAAAAAAAAAAACACAGCGCAAAGCCAATGCCCAGGTTGCAGTTGGTCAGTGACTTGTAAACCATCTATTTGTGTGAATGTACTCACAGTCTGTTCTTGTGTGTGTGACTTTGTTACGAATACAAAAGCAATTAAACACAATCTCATTTTACATGTCATTTCCAATTGACAACTGGAAACTACATGTGCTATGGTAGGCACATGAAGACCGCATTAACAGTAGTTTGTTGAGTTGTAAAAGTTTTGTCCACTGGTAAACAGGTGTCACTGAGAGAAAAGGGTTGTCTTAGGTCCTGTACATTTGATAAACAAGTTTAATTCATTGTAAAATATATGTTTCTATTCAAGATTATTAATAATGTGGCACCTCCACCACTTAAAGAGGCACTAAACCCCAAATCAACTTTTTTTAGCTGAGAATCTGTTAAAGTTGGTGTCTCATAGCACTGGCTACAGGTCCTTGTCACTATTTTCACATGTTAGTGCATATTAGTAGAAATCTTAATTTTGTGCTAAAAAACGTCAGTGTTGCTCCCTCTGGAGTTTGAGCGATGACAACGCATGTGACTTTCAAAGCTCGGTCTCAGTTTGCCCCAACAGTCGTGCCTACGTAGGCCATGGTCTGCTTACGTCAGTGACTCTGCTCCAATGGAATGTCTGTCTTTTTTTTCCACAAACACGCACACGAGGAGTTTGAAGAAATCGCAATTGCACACTAGGGGGCGGCAAAGTTGCACATCACGTTCATAATTCAAAGTCACTTAATCCTGTTTGTTTACACTCAGATTTTACATTTATATCAGAGCAAATATCCTATTAAGTTAGCAAGATGAGATATTGCCTCTAAATTATGAACTTTTTTAAAAAACTGAGTGTGCTGTAGGGCTGCTCAATTTTGGGCAAAATGAGAATCACAATATTTTTGTTCAAGATTGAAATCACGATTCTTCAAACGATTCTTTTTGAGTTTGAAAATAAAATGCATTTATTCAGCATTTCGGCAAAAAAAAAAAAAACTCATTGTGTCAGTTCACTTTAGTTATAATTCAGTCATTATGTCATATCTACAGTATTATAAGCATGATACTTATGTGCCCTGCATCATCCACTGAACACTGAGTCTGTTACATCATCCGCTGGTGATATAAACAGACGGTCAAAGGAGAGAAGAATAATAGTCTTACCTTTCTAGCAGAGGCTTTGTTAGCATCTTTAGCCCCATTAGCCTGTAGCTAATAGTTTACACATCTACGGAAAATGCCAAAAGAATTGTTCCAACTCGATTCTATTCATTTGGAGATCGTTTGACCCAAGAATCAAAATCGTGATCAAAATTCAATTAATTGCACAGCCCTAGTGTGCTGTAATCCATGGCTGTAATGTGTAGCAGTAGTTTTAGGAAATACATCTCCCAGAGTGCATTGCGCCTAACTAAACACGCACAGTCCTCCTCATTATACATAATACACTACACCTGCCCACACTCACCCCCCTGCACCTCACCCCAAAGCCTCCGAGCACGCCCATATAGCTGCTGTGTTTGGATTGTGTTTGTGGGTGGAGTAAGGCTCTTGCACGCCCATTTAGTTACCCTTTAATTAACATCAGATCAGATGGCCAGAACGACAAGGTCAATGATCATTGGACAATGTGCAATACCAAAACGAAAAAACACATTTGGACAATCTGCATTTTCATTTAGAACAATCACAGAATGGAACAAACTTCCAACTGAGCTGAAATTGTGCAAAGACTTGAAAAAATGTAACCTAGGAATTAAACACCATTTTGTAAGAACACAGACATGTCAGCATTAATATCATAATTAACACCAAAACAAGACATAATCAGATTTTATATATGAGGATGGAAGGGCACAGGAGAAGTTTTATCTGCCTTTGACTAAATGTACCTTTTAATGAGATGTATATAGTGCTGTGTAAATATTATGAACTGCATTGTTTTATGCTCAATGTTTTGTAAGTTGTTGTTGTGTGTCTCAAAGACTGCAGATGTAAATTAGCTCCAAGAGCTAAAGTCTGGTACAAAGCATCTTTTCATTGTCCCTGTCAAATAAATAAACTAAACTAAGCTATGTTCTGTGTGCTTGTAGGTAAATATGCTGAGGATGTATTTGGGGAGCTCTTTTTGCAGGCGGGAGCCTTTGCTGTCAGAGTGAATACATTAGGGGAAAGAGTGGACCGTCTGCAGGTCAAAGTCACACAGCTGGACCCCAAAGAAGAAGAAGGTGCTGGCCCCAATATTTATATTTTAGTGATGCTCAATGTTACGGAGATGATGTGTCTTAGTAAAGAAAACTAGCTCCATGCTAATAACCGTGTGTGTGGTATTTTTAGTGTCTTTGCAGGCGATCACTACTCGTAAGGCTTTCCGCAGCAGTCTGACCCAGGACCAGCAGCTCTTCACTCGGCCCTCTCTCCCTGCGCCCGTGCAGGACACCTACACAGTGGCTGACCCGCCGCCTCCTCTCAACTACCTCAGCAAGTACCGGTGCGTCTACCGCGGATCCCGATGCTCATATTTATTCATTACCAGCACAAATGTGTCAGGAACATGCAGACATTTGACTCATGCACTTCAGTCTTTCCAACACTATTTATAATTCAAATCCACCGCCCGGATGAGTCAATAAATAACCACACGTGTTTAGTCGAATTCTCCACGTTTGTTATGCACATTCACGTGTACACAGTGACCTGCATGTGGAGGCCCCCAGCAGGCACGTGAAGTAATTACACCATGATCTCTTCATCAGCGGCATTGATGTACTGTAGTACTGAACATTTAGGTGTTTCTTAAAATGATCAAGCAAAAGTTATTTAGAATACATTGTGCAGTGACATTACTTCTTTTTTTTTTTACTAATCAATTTGAATCGTAGTTAGTGGTAAATCAGCAGCCAAGACTTAAAAACTGCCTACACCTGACGGATATACAATAACAACATTTTGCATTGGGGATTGCAATATAGTACCAAAAATATAGAATATAGGTGACGCAATATATCACAAAATGACTGAAGTCCTTTAGGGCTGCAAGATTCATCGACATCGACAAGCACATTTTAAATACTGCAATAACCTAACCCCAAAGGCTGAGGGGTTTTTCTCCAGCGTTTCATGAAGCTGAAATATAATAAATGAGTACTACTGCAATGTATGAAAGCAGTTTTAGAAGTATATTTTGCTAACAACACTAGGGCAGTGACAATAAACAATAATATTGTAGCTGCTATGAAAAGAAGGCACGATTTTTTTTTTCTCATAATTTGCATCATCACTTAAGTCAGTTCAACTCAGAGGTTACATTAACTGAACATTCTCTGTCAATGACTGAATATTTTGAGTTCTGACAGAAAACATTGAAGGCTGTTGATTGAATTGAATTGAAAATCAGAGTTTTACACAAGTTTTAACACATGTTGCATGATTCTGCTCACAAATTATATTTAGATTTGCATACATTTATCCTGTAATCTGTAAGAAAACTTTGTACATACATAATACTAGGTATATAATGATCTAATAATGCTAGGTATATAATGAGAGATTAATTAATTAATTAATGAAGGATAAAACATAGCTCATGACAGATTTTCTCAACCCCGTCCTTCAAAATGACTGAGAAAATGATCTCTAGTGAAGCCACTGGTTCAACTACAGCAAATAATTCAAATTATGAATTGCATAAAAAATAATATTAAAGTCACAAATCGAATCATAATAGCAATTTCTGTCAAAGTCGTCCATCTAACTGAGATCGACACATACAGGTGCTCGTCAAAAATTAGAATATCATGAAAACAGCAGTCTTCCCCATGATTGTGAAGCTACAGAACTAGACTGAGACCATTTAAAGGCCTTTGAGGTGTTTTGAGTCAATGATCAGATCAGAGTGTGGCACCGGGTGTCTTCAATATTCAACCTTTTCACAATATTCTACAACAAAAAATACATGGAACTTATAAATGTGCAAAAGTTCGGTTTTAGCCTTTAGTTTTTTGAAGTCTTGTTTTGACACGACTTGCTGTAAAACGGATTTCTCACCATTTCTTTTTAAATTGAATGGAACATAGTGTATAATAATAATAAATATTTCTGTATCACATATCACAAGCTTTTCAGTATCGTGCAGCCCATAGGAGCGATCGCTGTTATTGTCTTCCGCAATTTTCAGCGAACGTTCTGGTGAGTTCAGACGTGTAGCTCAGTTTATTTAAGCCACAATTCTGGTACAACGGCAGAGAAGCAACGCCATGTTTGTGAACAATGTTTTGTTTTGTTTTGTTTTGTTTTGTTTGGTTTGTGAACAATGTAAATATCCTCCTATAAAAGGACAGATCTCATCCCATATGTCACAATCCACATGCTTTCCATCTGACGGAGGTTATAATGAGGAATGTGGTCTGTAATTGTGTGCGACTGCAGAAATGTCAAGTACTATTATATGATTATAATTAAGCCTTTAAATCACAAAGTGTACAAAACGGTAAGATTCTCTTTAATTGGCTAAAATAGCACTGTGTTAACATTTAATGTTAACACTCTTAAGCAGTCATCAGTACTTACTAAGTGTTGCGGACGTTTGGCCCAATGTCTTTGTCACCTCCTGTACGACTGAGAGCTTACACCAGCTGATTAAATATGACTGTATTGCATCAACAGAGATGATGGCAAGGAGGCGCTGAAGTTCTACACCGATCCTTCCTACTTCTTTGACCTGTGGAAGGAAAAGATGCTGCAGGACACGAAGGACATCATGAAGGAAAAACGCAAGCACAGGGTGAGCTCCACTTCAAAACATTAGACTTTACTATGATAATAAATGATAATAAAACACTTTTTCATGAACAGAGGGAGAAGAAAGACCATGTAAACGCAAGAACGCTCAACCCTCGAAAGGTCAAAACCAGGAAAGACGAATGGGAACGTCGTAAGATGGGCGAAGAGTTTGTGGTGCCAAAGAATGACTTGATGTAAGTTGTTATCATGTGGCTCATGCTTCGTGTTGACACTCTGTTCCAACTTTAGCTGGGTGTTGAGTTTAAGTGCTTCAGCCGTAAATAAAACATGTATTTGAAATGTTGTGATGTGTGTAGGGGTTCATCAGAAGGCCTTAATGGCAGTATTGCATCTGGAGAGGGGTATGATCTGGAAATGAGTACAAACTCCTACTCCTATGACGCTGGCTCCCCGCTGCCTCCGCCAAGTGATGACCTGCCTCCGCCCCCTCCTGATATGGCGTAAGTAGTGGCACATTATGACCCATACAGTATCGTCAGCATTCAACAATATGCTGTAAAGTAATGAAGGGCCAAAATTATATAGAATTCACGTTTTCAAGATTGTTGGTTGATTAATTAATGGCAAATTCAGGATCTATACATTGATTTTGTGTTTTTTGATTCAGATATGACGGACAGTTTGGTGCTCCATCCCAGAAGCGTACAAGTGTGCTGAGTCCAAGTCACCCCCCACCCGCTCCCCCCATGTTTTCTCCTCCAGCTGCTCGTCCCAATCTTTCTCCTCCGCCTGCTCCTCCTCCTCCTCCGCCCCTTGGCATGGGCATACCTCCACCTCCTCCTGGATTTGAGGCCCCTCCTTCTCCACCTCCTATGACCTCCTCTCCTACTGCCTATCCAGCTCCACCAGCCCCTCCGCCTCCTCCTATGGCTGCTTCCATCCCCCCCACCTCCACCCCCTGCACCCATGGGTGGTGGTCCCCCACCTCCTCCTCCGCCCCCACCTCCTCCTGGACCACCTCCTCCATCTTTCAATGGGCCTGCAGCTCCTCCACCCCCCTCTGGAGGTGGCTTAGCACCAACTCTTAAACCTGCCCCAGCTCCAGAACCAGTCAGTGATGCTCGCAGTGACCTGCTACAGGCCATTCGACAAGGTAACAAGCTTACAGACCAAATGAACCCAGGCATGTAATGAGGGACTTTTGGTCGTTTAATGTATAGATTATTCTTGTCCACAGGGTTCAACCTGCGCAAAGTCGAGGCCCAGCGAGAGCAGGAGAAGACCGGCGACACTGGAAATGATGTGGCAGCCATCTTGGCTCGGCGTATTGCTGTGGAGTGCAGCGACAGTGAAGATGATTCTTCAGAGTTCGATGATGATGACTGGTCTGATTAATCCACATTCCATCTCTCACTGCCATATTGTGTTAAAATATATTTACTCTTGTCCATATTTACAAAAGCCAAATTGCATGGTTGTGCACTGGTCTGAAAAAGCACCTAGTAGTAGCCAAAAGTACCTTAGCAGCCAATTTCCTGACACATCGTCATCTGTATTTATTCCATCGCATTTAGATAACTACGCTACAAAGGTTAGTAGTCTCAGTTTGTGTTGCCTCTTTTGGAAATCACGTATTAAGATTTAGGGTCTCGCTCTTTAGGCCCATGCTTTATCGCTGTCTTAATCAGTAGGAGGTGTGCTGCACTCTAGGAGCACATGGCTTTATCAGATTAGGGATAGAGATCTTAATTACAAAAGAGCTACACTAACTGCAGCTTATAGTTTAGTGTTATTGATTTATTTAACAATACAAAGTATCAAGATGTTTATAGATTTTATAGAATCAAATTATTGTGAAGCCTTCAGCACAACTATTTCCAATTTCTGTCTTTTGTGATTGTGCACAAAAAACCTGATCAGATAGCTTATAGTAGGACAGGGCGATATTGCCTTGTGCCATATGTTATAGGTGTTTATGGAGAATTTTAACACAGACAAACTAGAAGTGTCTAGCTGTGTTATGCATTCCTCTCAGTATTTTGTATTTCACTTTTCATGCTTTTAATGTTTCTTTTCTGTCTCAAGTGCCTTATGTATGTAGTGCATCTCACTGCTTCCTCCTAAACATTCTCACTTGCTTTGAAGTGACCAAAGTTTGGGTGGATGTTTTAAGTGTATTTTATTTAAATATGTTGTACCTGTAAACACAATCATTAGATTACTTAACCAAACTGTCTTCCTGCACTGCATTCCCCTGTGTCTCTATTAGTTCAAATAAAGATATTGAAATCCTTTGCTTGGTGACTACGACGATACTAAATTATGTTGATACAAGTTTATAGTTGAAGCAGGGGTGAAAATTCCTCATTCCAGGACTGCTTTGTAGATTTATTAAGAAGAGCCTTTAGTGAGGGGGTAGATGCTGCTGCTGTGGTAGGAGCAGTCTGTGCTAACAGGAATGAAGAGTGCTGACATCAGAGTAAGAAAAGGCATATTTATTATTCATCAGTATAAAATATTTATTCATTTCAAAAAGGTTGTGCAACAACATTATCTGTACCCTTCAAAGTGCCTTAAAGAGTATGTGCAAAATAGTAGTTCAAATATACAGGCTTTCAAGTAATTAACATCTGGATCTTTGTCACTTATTTGCTTCTAAAGACACTCCACTTCGAGAAGACAACCTAAACGATAGCATCAGTGTCGCTTAACACTTGGTGGATCCAGTGGAGCTACAATTGTCTAAGGATGAGGCACAAAGTTCACACAAGTTTGTTGAGTCTTCATGGCATCAGCAGGACTTCCTGGGATGGCCATCTGCCAGGACAGTTCGGTACATGCTGCTTGTGTGAGTGGGTGTGTGTGGAGGAGAGACTGCTTGTTCTGGACAAAACTTAGCACAGCTATGTGTTTGTCCTGGCCTTCAAACATAAAATATTTGGCATAGATAGTGAGAGCTTTGTTGGAATTTGGCAGTTTACACATCAACAGGATGGTGCACATGTGTGCTGTTTGTGTTTCTGTGTGGACAGCAGGCTTGTAGCAGCACTTTGCGGATGTCCTTGTTTCTGAGACTGTAGAGCAGTGGGTTCAAAAGCGAGCTGCCTGCAGCGGGCACCAGCGTGGCATAGGTGTACAGAGATGGGCTTGATGCATCTCCCAGAAGCCCCCACAGAGAGAAAGGCATCCAGCAACCCACAAACACAGTCAATACAAGGATCAGGCGAGAAAAACCTCTTCCATTTCCATGTTTGCTTGCATATGATTGGTTGGCGGGCAAGAAATGTCTCTGTGTTGCAATGGCATGGGCATGTCGCCTTGCTACTTGGCAGATACCAACATACAGTTGTAGAGTTACCATGACAACCAGGAGGAAGCCTCCACACAAGAGGGACAGGTAAGTCCGTGTCAAAGGCCGTGCTACAGAGCAGGAGTGTGGCTCTTCCAGACAGTGCCAGCCCATTGCAGGCACAGCTCCGATCACACCGGCCCCCAGCCAGACCAGCAGCAGGAGGGCAGCAGCACGGTGACGGGATTGGCTAGAGCCATAGGTGAGGGCGTGGCTCAAAGACAGGTATCGGTCGAGGGCCACACCCATCAGACTACACAGAGAGGCAGTCAATGATGTGACCAGCAGACCGGATGTGAGCAGCTCTGACCAGTCACTGGACTCTACACAGAATAAGAAGAGGAAGTGCAGAATGAGAGCTACACCTGCGAGGAGATCAGCCAGTCCCAGACTCGCCAACAGCAGAAACACAGGGGCCCGGAGCGATGGAGTGGCCAGGATGGTGGTCACCACAACTGCATTCTCCATGGCAATGACAGTTCCTGATACACACAGAGCCACACCCCACACAGTGAGGGGTGGGAGCTGAGAAGGAGAGGAACTCTTCAGGTCGTCCACTGAGTAGAAAGGATCTTCGCCTGAGGACTCCTCCCAGCCCAGGTCTGAAGTGTTCACAATCATGGCTGATCTAAAAGAGAAGAATGCACACATTAGCTGTCAGTTGCTTATGTCTCCTTATTTGTTGTAAATCATGCATTATCCCAAATACAAATATTATCTGACTGACCTTATGTACATCCATAAGGTCAGTCAGAGAGTGAATGGGTAATTTTAGCTTTTGCTCATCCTGACATCCGATTGACGGGCAAAAATACTATAGGTGTAATGGGATATGATGGGAATACATAGTACATACAGTACATGCAGTAAACAGACCAGGATATACTGTATGTTTAATGTACATTAAACAATAATACAGCAATAGGCAATAACTCTAAATAATGATCATCCCATAAAACGGAGTAAACCATTTAGTAGCGCTGTAAATGAAGAGGTTTTCTCCTGATTAGATCACATTCAGTCTCCCCGCTTCCCTCGCGCTTGAGAGGTATATCCCAGGCAGCATCAGGAGGACCCTGTTGTATAACACACTTGCAGGTTTGATGCACCACACGCAGGACAATCCTAAAGCACGCGCGCGAATCAATGCCCTGGTACAGTATGATAAACAATATAAACCCATCTTACCTTATTAAAGCACAGATTTGGCTCAGTTCTTTTCGATGGTTTTAAGATCCAAAGCAGATTGTCCAGACGAAGCGATGCCACCGATGCTTGATGTGATGCTTTGATTAAAAATGTTTAAAAAATCAAGGTAAAAGATGCACTCCAGGTTTCAGTCTTTATGTCGGATGTGCAAAAGTGTCCGCGCTCCTTATTCTCTTCAGTCTGGTCCAGGTCCCTCCAGGGCGCGTTCAGAAGCCAGAATGGATGCTGTTGCGCTCAAACACGTCCACAAGAGAGCTCGGTCTGACGTCAGTGAATGGGGGCCCTCAGCCAATGAGGGTCCAGAACATCGGGTGCGCGGAGTTATGGAGGGGTGTGGGACGGCGGGGGAGCGAGGGGAGTAATTTCATTCAGAAAAATGCGGCATCGCCTTTGGCCCCTCCCACCCCACTGCGGATCACTCTTGCTCTCATTTCTTGTAATACTGATCACCCGTGCACCCCCCCAACCCCCCCCCCCCCCCTGATC